>JAMKCH010038653.1:0-13707 GCA_023653785.1 Ophioderma brevispina | reverse complement strand
AAGGTTATTTTGATAAGTTATGATTCTTTTGATAAGTTATGATTTCATATGATTCACCACCATCAAGTTTTATGATGATGGGATTTTAGTCCCATTGGATTTGTTGCGTGCAGACTAGTACACAGGAATTTCTTGGTAGCCATTATGTGTTTCCAAACATCACCTCGTTCTGTGTGAAAAAGTATACGCAGTTCAGTTGATTAGCTTAGTTACTGGCACAATGATAGAACATTCTGAATTTAGTCATTTGACCCTATTGCATTATGATAATGCGCGTCAATGATATTTTAAGATGATTTTATAATGACTTTTTCAAGCTTATCTGATTTCTGACTGAGTTTGGCGAAAATAATTTGTGCAAAGATAATGATTAAAAAAATACAAAATGAGGTCACACAATGTGAAAGGTCTTTCAGAGGTCAAATGATGTCATATAATTAGTCCCCATCAAAAACGGAATAGCAGATGGACATCGTTTCTTATTTTGAATTTATAAACTAACACTTGGATTTGGATGATAAAATATCAAGGGTGAGGATAAGAAAGCCCTAACTCAAAAGATTTAACTTGGGAGGGGTATTCTTGTGGAAAAGGGGGTACGGGGATATCCGCTGAGGAGGGTATCATATTCAGCCCCTCTGGTATAGGGTAGTCAATAGGCTATTTAATCCTAGCAACGCCATTACGTAATCCCTAGTTACGTGCTGCGCCTGACTTGTCACCATCGTGGAGGACAAACCACGTGTGTTTACATGTACTACTGTATACACCATGTCACACCAATGTCAAAAGTATTTTCAAACTTTCCCGAATTTAACTTACAGAAATAAAGCACGAATATCTCACTAAAAAAACATTGGCGACATTAAAACGTACCATAATCCCATAAAAACAGAAAAATCCTGAGAAAAAAATCCGATATTGACAGTAACAAGCCTGATAATATGTTGCACTATGGATGCAATTTTCAGTTCATTCCTACGAAAGTCAAGCATACCATGGTCATACTAAAAGTGTTCGGGTGGGGCTGCAAGACGGTTGTTATCAGGCCTAAAATTTTGCTGATTATTCTCTGTGCTTCTTGAGCGGTTTGGTAAGTAAATGTTGTTTAAATTTTCCGTTTTGCTAATATCTTTTGATAGAACTTTGTTATCATTATCATTAGGAAACACGCTATGAAAACAACCCATTTAACAACAGAGCTCTCGCATCTCAAACAAGGACACTACCTCCAATCGCTGCCTCCTATTACGGTGTCCGAGTCTGAACACTTAATAATGTGAATTGTCATCGAGACCGCTCAGAACTACGTAAATTTAATAAAAGGCATCTTTCCTTATAGAGATAACTCAGACCTATAACATCTCCCACGCAGAAGCGCGAAACAAAACGGACATATCATTAAAACAAACAGACAAATGGCCAAATTTAAAACAAAATACACCCGCAAAGAAAGTTAATAGTAGGCTATAAATAGTCCATCTTTGACGTGTAATTAAGAACCAATGAATGTGTGGGGAAAAAATCGCCACGACGTTTTCTTTTTTTTATGTTTTTTTTTTTTGTTTCAGGTCAGGAGAGTTCTTGTCTTCCCGCGCGGTTACGCGGGGATTTGGCCATACCGGGAAAGTCGGAAGAATATGAGGCACCTTGTCAGTTGTTGGATACGATTTCATGCACACCCTTACACAAAGAAAAAAATCTGTATTTTGCGCGCGGCTAAGAAGTTCTTATAAAATGACGGCTATAAAATGTGAGAGTCATGATACTAATAGCTATAATTTTCCGGATAATTTTACATGATTTCATGAAAATCGGGAAAATAAGGATGTAATGAATAGCTGAAATGGCTTCTTCCGGGTTGTTCCATTCCGTGTTGTTTTATTTTCTCACATAAGTTTAAGTGCTGATTTAATGTGAAATTTTTAGTGAACAATTTCACTTTAATATGAGTTGTTTTAAATAAAAAAAACGTATTTAAAAACATATAGAAGGAGAACAAACTTGGTATGTCATTAGGATAATTATATAAAAACCGTGAACGTGCCAGCATGTGGTTTCAATCGCCAGTGCGCAGATAGGCTACCGCGCAGAGTTCTCCAGGTTGTCCTCCAACATGTCGCGGCTCGCCATCGTAGATAAGTGGGTCTTACGCAAGAGGTGTTAATAGTTCATGACGTAGTATTGCATACACTCTATATTAGATCAGTCTTTTTGCTATTTTGGAAATTGGTGTATGAAAGGTATTTTGTCTACACGTAATTTTCTAGTGGTAAATAGGTATAAAAGCATGCAACCCCCAAGTATGGAAAAAAGTGCTGCCCACAATGGCTCAAGATTAACATTTGAAAGTTTTCTCTTAGCTTTTGGGGCGTCGCCCCAAAATCTCCACAAAACATGTTTTTCACCAAATCAGCCTCCAAGAGTCATGCAAGGGGTGTGCCCCCGTTTCTTCAAAAATCCTGCCTTTGCCAGATTTGGCAGCTTAAGTTAACTCACATGTCAAAACAGATCAGTGGTTCACAATTTAGGTATAGGAAAGTGTAACTTAAGTGAAATTTTCTTTAATTTGTGATCACCGTAACAATAGCAAGTTTATTCTGTGATCATATTATTTGAATAATACTTTCTCATTATGAAACCAAAAACAGTACACTAGCTTGATTATGAAAACCTGAAAAAATGTATGTTTGCATAGTAATAATATGTGGAATAATCCTCGTAATGATCCTCCTTCCCTTCTCCTTTCCTGGTAAGTGCAAACTCACATAGGTGAGGATAAGACGCACTGCGTGATGCGCATGAGTCAGAGCAATTCGACGCATGTAACTTAAGTCCGGTGCAAATTATATACAAGGTGCAAGTAAAACGGCCATGGATGGAAGAGGATATACTTCAGGTTTAAAAATGCAATCCCTCAAGACGGCCTTGAAAGCGTCGAAGGACTGGATATATGCTGGATCACCGGTAAAGCATTCCATTCCCGGTGGTAAGTGGGAAGAAGGAGTTGCTGTAGGATTGAATTCTGTTGGGTGTATCATGAAATCTTGATGAGGTGCCATCTTGTTGTAAGAGATAGTGCGTGAGGTGCTGTTTCCATGGATGTCAACCAAGCCAAATATGATTTTGTACATCCTGTATAGTCGACTTAGGCATGCGGGCCGGTCCTGGAGTTCAGGCGTGGATCATGGTGGAGGACAATGTTTTGTCCTATCATAATCAATTTGTGACGTAAAGCGGGCTGACACTCCTTTGGATTTGTTCCAGCTTTTTGGTGTTCCGCTGAGTATGGCCATCCCATGCTGATGAAGCATTACTCACAGTTGGCCTTATGAAGGTGGTGTAGGCTGCTTCTTTAACTTTCTGACTGCAGTGGGTGATGTGCAGATGACAAGAAGGCCCTGGTTGCTTTGATTTTGTTGTGATGGAGTGACATGTGTTGTAAAGGAGAGTCGAGTTCCCGATGCACTTAGGTACTTAGCAGAATCACAACATCCGAGTGTGGCCATGGATCTTGTATGACGCAGAGATGGGCTGGCGTTGTGCGTCACTTGAAGAACTTGGCATTTCGTAGCATTAAAGCTCATGAGCCAGCTTGACTCCCATTTTTGTAGGGTGTCGATGTCTTCCTGGAGTGCGCCCCCTTACCTAAATTTTAAGCCCTAACTTAAGCAGTAGTTGTCTAGCAGTAAAAATAAAGCTTAAAGCTTAAGACCTAGAAGCCTTATTAGCAGTATGAGCACTGCTTATTAGCAGTTCTGAAGGCTTCAATGCCCTATAAGCAGTATTTGTAGGTCTTCTGGTTAAGCAGTATACATACACTGCAGTATACTTGTCTTGTGAAATAAGCAGTATACTGCTTGATGCTAGCAGTATAATGCTTATTGATGCTAGCAGTATACTGATTAGTAGCAGATATGCTTCTATTTAAGCCTTATTTACCTATACTGCTTGTAGCAGTACCATCCTGCTGGGTTTAGCATTCTTAAGCTTCATATGGCATAATAGCCGTACTGGATAAGCAGTATTTTTAAACTAAGGCTTCCGTTAAGCTTTATACTGCTTAAGTTGCGTATATGTCTTTAATATGTTAGCATATTAGTGACATTCTAAGACTATGAATTTTAAGCAAATATCAGAAAGGGCAAGATTATTTGTGCACAAGCTATGACATCTTTGCATTATGGCTTTCCAAGTTGTCCTTATAAGTTATAGATTTTGTATTTGGTTATGAGAAAAGACAAACCAGGTCATGCCAGGAGCCTCTATTGATCCTGTATCCATTATTTTAGACAGTGCAAATTATTAGTTGGCAGTCTTTGAGGAAAGAACAATTTGATCCCATTTTTAGAAATATTGGAGCCATTTTAACCTTTAATGGTGAATGGTGACGACCTTTGACTTTGACAAATTTTTGGTCATCTCCATACCGATACGTTTGTACAAATTTCAATGCAGTACAAACTAAAGTGTACATTTTTAAATCCTTGTAACAATACAAACACTTTGTTATTACCTTTTCCATGTAAAATGAACTATTGAAGAGAGGTTTTGACATTTCAGTACTGCAATTAAAATTTGTATTGGCAAATGGCGTCCCAACTAGGCAAACAGACTGGCATGGGCATTTTAAATTTTGTAGAAAAACGGTATGTTCAATGTAATTTTTGCTACAATGTCAAAACAAATCAAAATTGGTCAAAAATGTAAATGGTTCAATTTGGTGACTGCATTTTTATATTATTTATCAAAATTGGTCAAATAAATTTATTTGACATACATTTTACATTATTTCAAAACATATCACACATTTTTTTAAACATTGTATTAACAATTTTGAACTGGGTTAAAGGCAATAAGTACATATCAAATAATTTGAGAGTTTTCAACACACTATATTTTAAAACATTTGAACAAGTTCAACAAAGTATTTAATAAATGTACATTTACAAGAAATGTATATAGTTGTGTATATATTTCAAATTGTGTGACATTTACATCCGCCTGGTTCCATTTACATTTTGAACAATGCGTGGCCAAGTTTAAAAAAAAGCAACACATATGTTCATATGCACACATTCAATGAGTACGCATGTCATCATGTTTTAAACCCTTTTATTGTAAGTTTTTTGTAGTTAGTCCCAATGGTTGTCTGTTTCCTGAAGCATACTGAACAAATGCTTACTTAGAACAGGGGTCAACGCACTTTTATAATTGGATGCATTATTTCGTAACTTTGTAAGTCTATGGAGTAATTTCAAAAGTGGAACCAACAAATTGAACCCAGTCCATTTTCACTAAGGAATGATGCAAAAGCAATTTGTGAATATAAATAGATTTCCACATGTTTAAAAGCTTATAAATTTTCAAAAAAAATGTTTTAACGGTGGCACAGGGGGAACCACTCACAAGACAGATGGTTTTTTTTCACCTTTTTTCGCCTGAAAGTCCCATTTTAGATGCAACACCATTCCCCATTGTGTTTTTTATTTAATCTTATATTTACTTTTCCTAATGTCATGTACTTATCATGACAATCAGCATTTTGAGACTTATGTGACCCCAGATGTGAGCCCGAGGGACCCCAAATCTCCAAATTCACTTGCAGGTTGAATACGTGCCTACTTTGGTGCAAATAACTTAAAATAGGGCGATATCTCTTAATTGAAGCCAGATTCTGAATCTTTGGCAAAAGGTAAGTTAGAACACTAATTTGATAGCTTTACAACGTTACCATTTTAAAATTATGTCCTCCGTGCACATCTAAAAAAATCAGAATTGCCATTTTTGCACTCTGGGATGGCAAAAGGGGGTTCGGAGCAATTTCAGTGCCATATCCGGAACCTATGAGTATGACTTTACTTTTTTGGATGTTTTTTGGGGTTTTGGTCACAGTATACACCTTTTGACGAATTTTCATGAAAATCAGAGAGGGTCACCTGGGAACTTTTCAGAAATTCCTGGTTATTTGACACGAAGTGACCCCAACAGTAATCTTGTAGAAGTAATGCTTCCCAAACTGTAGAAGGGATTGCACAAAGGTTTTTTATCTTGAATTGGTGCCCGTGACCCCAAAACCCCAGCTTGTTCATATATGCACATGTTTCAATCCATTTTGTTATTCTGATAGCTAAAATTGATTTGTTGAGCCCCATGTTTCGTACCATACTCCTTGGGGGGGGGGGGAGGACTCTGATTCACAGGTGGAATATAATATGTGAACATGGACCTTTCCAAATGTCACATCCTAAACACATATTTTCATCGACTAAAAAATGTAAGCTGAAACATACCCTAAACAAGTTAGTTTTATCTGTTTTTGCAACCCTAAACAAGTAAGCAATTGCATTGTCATTTAATCAGACCCTTTATTTTCTGCTTTGCTTTCCAGTAAGTACTTCCAAAATTCTGATTGCAATATTTTGGATGATTTTTGATCCCTGCTTAAAGAGATACCCAAACATGTCATAATTTCAGGTTTAACGTATAAGCCGCGAGTTGCTTATCCGAAACATCAAAAAAATCATCAAATTCATATTTTTGCATTTTGTTACGGCATGGATATGCAAATCATTTTCCTGCTTGGCAGTGGTTGGTTTTAAAATCTGTGTGGGGAGGACAGGCAGCTACTTTGATCCATTCTATAATTTCTTATGTCTATCAAAATTTTCCGACTGAGATAAAAAAACCTTTTCTGGTGGAATAATCCCATATTTTAAGTGGCATATGTACACCATGATCAATACACTTACACTCAAAATTAAACAGACATTATTGATCTTGTTTATTCTGTTCTGGTGTAAACCACAATCAGCTGTTTTAGTGTACTTTGACTTAATGCTCTATGTCTATTTGCGGGATATGGTATGACCAAATTTCCCTCAAAAGTTAATACTATATACTTCAATGTTTTGCCACTATTTATTGTTTTTTTTCTACATTAGGTGTTCCCGTGTGTATCTCAAGAGTTACGAAATAGATCCTCAACATATTTTTCCCATAGTTTGTCACACATCGTAACAGTTAAAACAACAGAAATGTGTCTTTCATTTTACATCATTGTCCAAAAACCTGATTTTAACACATTTGGGGAAAATGGCCATATCTTGAGTTTTATAAGTATTTCTATGATACCCGCAGCAAGAAATTATGAGAGCACACCTGCTTTCATATCTGCAGAAAAAATGAAATAGTAGGTAGGGTTCACCATAAAAAATTCAAAACATACAAATATGAAAACCCTGTATTTTGTGATTTTGACATCTGAGAGCTGAAAACGCCTGGAAATGTAAAAAGAAGACACATTCTTTTGGTTTTAGTTGTTAAATTGACAACATATTGGAAAAAGATCTTTAGATCTATTCAGTAACTCTTGAGCTACACATGACCCAACCTTAAAGCAGTTAATCTTGGAACTTATCCCTGATTATAAGTTTAAAAAAAATGCATTTCCACATTTTTCGATTCTCTTCACATGATTTCTGCCTAATCCCTAAAAGAAAAACATACCCTTTTTCCATATTTTTGCTGTTTTTGGCACCTTAATCAATGTACCCGGTGTACGTTGCTTGTTGGAAAAAAGGGCCCCTTTTAAGGCAGTTTTCATTCTTCACCGCATCATTATCCCCCTTTGGATGCAAGTGCCCCCCCCCAACCATAGGCCATTGGTAATTTTTTTGGTCCATTTTTACTCATACATCCAAACCATATACTTTCCTAGATTAATTCACAGGGGTAAATGATGAACAGAACATTTCAGGTGTTCCTGGGGACGAGGCTAATCGCGATCGGGCCATGAAACCTTTTGGGGCCATGGACTGATCCTAATAAGCCCCCCCCATTTCGTCCCCACAATCCCAGATTTACCAGAATTTTTGATCAAAATTTCCCCTAGTTGCACATTTTTTCTAAATTCCCAGGGGTTAAATGATGTTTTGTTTGATTTTATGAGTGAAAATGTGCTCCCATTTTAGTCATCATATAATTTTACACTTATCAAGGGGATTACTTTACATGTCACGTTTTTTAAGCTCCCACTTCAAACAGTTGAAATATTGCACAAAACTAACAAATGTGGGATTTTGGGGTAAGCTTTCTATCAATGAAAAGTGGTCACCCCAGTGGTGCCAAATTTTGCCTGATGTTGCGAGATTCAATTTACTTGAAATTGCAACACTTGATACATACATGATTCAATGGGACAAATTGAACATTCCATTATCTGAGATGTTACGAGAATCACTGCGAGAATCGATTCTTTGATTCTCCTAGCTCGAATTTGCACCCCTGCTCCACCTTTATGGTATATTAGGGGTGGCTATAAAATGATTTTAAGATCTTTTGTCCTAACTCCTTATTTGATGCACGCTTGATCCCCTGACATTTTACACCAATTGTTTGTCAAAATTGGCCAAAAAGGAGAAGGTGCCGCCCAAAATCCAACTTTAGGGGGGGTCTGAAGGTCTGAAACATGATAAATGTGTCAGTTTGTGGAATTACATACCACCTTTTAGCAATGTTATGGTTAATTTTTATGTTTTTGAGGTCAAGGAACCCATTTTGATGAATTTTGTCATCTTTCGATTTTTTTCGTTTTCATTTAATTTTTAAAATTAGCCATTTTACGAAAATTAACTACGAGGGCGCTGCCGCCCCCCTAACCTTACCCATTTTGAATATTTTTCTGTTTGAATTGAAGATAGCCGTATTAAAGTATATTCTGAAATATCAGCACATAGCTCTTTTTCGTTTGGTCTTGCCAATTTATTGTCAAGTCTCTAATAAAACATAGGGTGGCAAAAGTTCGTTGACCTACACCCAAACCTATGCCCAACATTTCGTAATGATGTCTCCAATTAACTGACTGCCCAAGCAACCGGTCAGTTTAACGAGCTCAAATTTCTGGAGTAGTACTATCAATTAGTATTACCTTTAGGAAACCTCGAATACGTCTCTGATGTAATAAGATAATGATGATGTAGTATTTCTGTCGTGCACGAGAAAATCAAAAAGCTTTTTTTTCTATGGGACGCTTATGAAAGCAGGCAGTTCAAAACATGTTTGCAGTTTTCTTGTTTGTTTGTCCGATAAACCTCCAAAAAGTCCAAGGTAGTTGCCTATAACGATCCAGTGCAATGTGAGAGAAATTTGTGTCCCAAAATCTGTCACTTTTTATGAGGGTGAGAGAGGGATTGTTTACTTCATTCAGCCAAGGCTTCCTCATCAGAAGTTAGCTGAAACATCTTTTGAATTCGCCACAGGTTACGACTACTGAAGACTAAAAAAAAACAGCCTGCCCTAGCAAAATCAAATATACAGCTCGATCGCCATGCTCTCTACTGCTTGTTTCTGCGAAAGGTGGCCACAACTCGGGCTCCATGTATTTTTTCATGAATCTGCCGTGAAGTACCAAAACAATACTTTAGCCATCGAAACATATTTTTGCCTTGCTTTCCTAATTAGTTCAAAGCCTTGATTGTTAAATTACCAATCGATGAAAGCCGTTTGGGGGGGGCTAGCTGCATGGTAGCTCCGTCCCATAATCAGACAAAATAGTGCACTTTTAAGCCATGCTTTTGATTAAAATCCATACCCAATAAAAGCTTGAGCTGCATGATAGACATGATGATAGTTAATAAGCTTCGAAGAAAGATTCCCCCGACTACCCTTTGTACTTGTCCCATCTTAACAACACACTCTTCATCTGGTGTACACATCGAAAATATGTACCTGATAAATTTCGCCAACAATTCCTGCTTATACATTAATTCAGGAGTCAACAATGCCATAGACTGATGGCATGACTTTGTTACAAAAAGATGCTGTCCATAGCTCACTGTTCTATATTCCTCGAAGTAAAAGGAATGAAGTAGGATAAAGCAAGTCCCAGTGCAGAATTTTAAGGCAGACTCTAGCTTTCGTTGTTGGTAATTTCTTTACACAGCCAGGTCTCATTCAGGCCATACTTACAACTCGTTGACAGATATTCACCAGCATATCTCCCCTGATACTATAACTAACATCCATGCATGTAGATTTTACAGCTGTTTCTGTCATAAAAACATCATTTGAATTTCTGACCTTGGCTGCACTGACTGTGTAGTGTGCACAGGTTACACAGCTATCGTTATGGTCTGAGATTTTTGAACTTGGTTTGAAACTTGAAGGTGAGGTTTACATGCAGGGTTGGCCGTGTGTGACTAGTGTTGGGCATGCAAGAATGCATTATAACAGTTATAAAAAAGTAAAAAACAAGCCCATACCGTTTTGTATTAGTCAAAATTGCAAACTTTGTATTGATAAACTGTGTTTTATTTTATTTAATTAGGTGTGATAGTGTAGTATATTTACCATTTATATTTTTGCAAGTTTTTAGAACAATGATAGTACTCACTTACAGGCCATTCCTAGGGGTTGGGAATTTTTTATGCTTCTGGTAGGTTTTTTCACTTTTTAGGACGCCTGAACAAATCAAGATTTTGGTTTTATTATTATGTTTGTAAACTATTCCGCTATACCAATAAAAAATATCCCATAAATGTATTTTAGTTACAGTAAATATGTTTCTATTTTAAAAAACATCAAAACCTATCTTATAACTATTTTCAAAATTAATCAAAAGGCATTTCCTGAAATAGTGACGGGGGTGAAATGTCGGAGTCCTAAAAATATTACGGAAGTTACAATGCCGATTTGCTATATTATCTATAGCAAAATATAGAATAGATGATCTTTGTTCATTGCTTATATTATTGCCACTGAGCCTAATGATTGGTGTTTGAAGAAATAAAATGTGTTATTAACCTTGATATATGTCACAAAATTAATTATCAGTACAAAATTAATGTATACATTAAGAACAATTGCATATATTGATAAACTTGTTTATTTTGTGGTTGTGATACATTGTACATAAATGTGCCGGTTGGAAGTTTAAAAAATTAAAAGATACTACAAGCACAAATCAATTGCGTGTTCCAACATACTTTACTCTTCATATTAAGCTTACTGATTTCTCATAATGATTACTTTACAATTGTCACTCATAATGAATATTTTCGCAACTTTACTGCGCATCAAATCTTTTTACCTAAACATTGAGTTAATTCTCATGTACTACATCACTCATTATCATGTATTATGGTAACTGGAGTTTGCGTATTTTGTGATTAACAAAAAAAGTTACAAATGATATTTTCTAATATTATAAACATAATATTTATACATTGCATTGAAAAATAAAATCGTATGTCCATGGCATGAAAATTTACAACATTCTGGTAAAAGGTATCAGCGGTACTGTAAGAATCAAATGTTTATCTTGTTCCACTAATGCATACACTGTGCACTAATATCTCCACTGTAAAAACAAATCATGCAATAGGAAATTTGACACATATTTAGGTTAAAAATATCAAGTTCAATTTGATAGGCCCTATAAGAAGATTTTATCAACCTTACAGTAAAAACCCTTAAAGTGGATAATGTTAAAACAATTACTAATCCAAATGAGCTCACAATTGATTATAGATTTGACACACCAGTGTATTTGACATCATAATTGATAAAGAATGTTGACACCATAATAATGTGAAAACATACTAATTCGATCCCGAATATGATTCCTTTTGATAATTATTTAACAAACATTTCTATCAAGAAATACTTCATTCTGAAAATGTTTTTGCTCCCGACTATCTTTATTCTAACAATTACTAATCAGGAAAGGCCAATCATTTTTGTTCGTTTTGTTTCTAATCAAGAAGTGCATGGTAACTCTGGTTGTGTGAATTGTTATATACCCTGAATACACTTTATGCTCATCATTCGACTCCCACCAATTCAAAAGGTGCTGATTTTATCATATGACCCATGAATGAATTTCAACATTGCTGTATAGGCAGTGCTTGTCTCATTTTCATGTGACATGAAATATGGAACAATTGAAATATTAGAATATTGATAATCATGAAGTCTTTGGGGCGGGGCATTCTTTTTTTCAAAAGGATAACTTCCCCATATTCACCCCACACCCCAAGGTGAGAGCAAATTTGGCAAAAGTGGATCTTTTTACCAAACTCTGTAACCTTTTCTTTCCGCAAAAATCTCAACAGCGCTTTTTTTGCTAGCCCCAACTCGCAAATTCTATTTTTGTGCCCTTTTGATCCCAGGCTTTTTGTGTTGTCCCTGGCAACCTTGATAAGGCAACATAGGATGATCTGTTGTGTGTTGTGTGTCTACTCTTTGCCTCAAAAGGTAATATGCATCTGATGAGTTCTGTAAGGCCTACGATGTGTAACTGTGGAAGGCGGGGAGGATGGGGTGACATGTTGGTGACACAGTCTGACCTTGGCCCCATTCTACCACGACGTCAGACGACAAGGACGCAATGTATTATGGGCAGCTATTGTTTAATTTTAGAAGGGACTTCACCCCAAGCTCCCCATAAACAGTACTGTTTTTACTGCATTTGAAATAATCACTTTGAATGTAATGCATAAAGCACTGCTTGTACATATAACCATACATGTAGACATGTTTTTCCAATATCATGGGCACCACAGGGGCATAGGGGGCAAAGAAAATTGACGATACGCTATTTGCGGGTCAAAAATCACCAGATTTTGGGCAAAATCAATTTTGGCCAAAATTTGTTTAAAATATCAACATTTTGATATTGATGCCCCCAGATTTCACTTATCCTAAAAAAATGACTTTTCCTCCCGTTGTCCCCCCACCCCCACCAAGAGGTCTTGCACCGGCGCAGTTTTTTGATGTTTTGTGGATCAATATGCTATACTCCTACATAGGCTTTACTGCTAGCCTAGGCTTTACTGGCTCAGCATAGGGGCTTTACTGCTAGCATAGGGGCTGTACTGCTTGGTGGCATAATTATTATTACTGCTAAGCAGATCTACTGCTATGGAGTCAATACAGTTTTACGCTAGTTTGATTTCGGGTCTACTGCTTAGCATCACTAACTGCTAGTGGAGTCAAATTTACTGCTAGTTTGATTTTTCCTACTGCTAAAATGTGCTGAGTCATCACTTACTGCTAATGAGCTGCCTTAATACTGCTTAGAATAAGCAGTATTGGTAATTGGCACTGCTTATGCGAGCTATTTACGCATTATATTGTTCTCGCTAAAATATTGCGACGAAACTGCTTAAATAAGGCTTCCCATCTTTTAATCATCAACAGAGTAGATCTTTCTGTAAATAACGCCTGTCGTCTGCAAACAGTCTAACAGTAGAAGCAGCAACAATCGGGAGTCGTTGATACGATGCCAAACGCAGTGCCCCATACACTGCCCTGTGGCCCCTCCGATGTAACAGGAGCCTCCAACTCATATTGGCCGTCCACAAGAACTTCTTGTGGTGCGGTTGGAAAGAATCCCTTACAACTACTGCCACCACCACGCGAGCTAGTGGGTGGAGTAGGTCCCCTTTTAAAATGCCGGTCAAAGGATGAATGTATGTTTCATTTGGTGGCCATGAATGCATCTTGTGGGAAGAATAAAATATAACTATTGCCCTAGATTAATCTTTAAACTTTACTATATTTATACCATCACCACTATAATTTTTGTTCAGGTGCTACTGAAGAACTTAGTGACACACCTTTGTTAGTTGAAGCACCTCTTAGTCTCGTTTATGATCTTGCCATGGACAGTGAACTCACAGAGCGAGCTGACTCCAAGGTAATCAT
>JAMKCH010038652.1:0-43525 GCA_023653785.1 Ophioderma brevispina | reverse complement strand
TGCAGTGTATACATTGAGTCAGATATAACAGGTACCTGCTGAATAGCAATAGCATTTACCAGTTATAACAGGTTCCTGCTATGTGAATTGGGTGGCCACTAATAAACCCCGCTATTCATAAAAGTATTTCGCACCTTAACTAAATCTCTCTCGAGACAGTGTCTCAAACTGTGCAAAACGACTGTACACGCGGGGCCTTTGCAGACCCCACTAAGAAACAAAATAATCTTCTCCCATAAATATAGTCACCGTATAAGTGGGGACATCAAATTGGCCCCACTATACATTTTGGTCCCCACCTTTACAGTGAAAAACATTCTCTCTCTCTTTCTCCCTCTCTCGTCACAACCACAAGGGCTGAACCTTTATTGAAATATCCACATGAAAAACACACAGAAACAACAAATAGAAACAACATGGTACAATTGAAAAAGTAAATCGATGCGTCCATCTCAACCAATGACCGAAATTTAAGTTACAACCCCCCCCCCCTTCGATACGCCACTCAAGTTAACGTATAATTTTGGAGGTGCTTATTCTACTGCTTTGTGTACAGAGACCACCTATTTCACAAGCCTGATGTCGTTTCCTCATTCCTAGCTACGCCACTACCTAACCGATAAATATGATTTATGAAGTTTGTATGAACCAACCATAGAATTGTTTTGAGGAAATATATTGGCCATCATCCAAACTGCGCTTGCATGAATATGATATGTTTTATTAAGTGCCATGCCTGTCCGTACCGGTCAGTCTCCTTGTTCACAATCGCCAAGTAGATGACGAGATTTCGTTTCTTTGGAATTGTTTGTATGACTGGTTCTCTCTTGAAAACACCATACGAAATTCAATATGATCAAATGAATCTTTCCTTGGTTGACTCACAAACTTGGAGAATTGTCTTTGTCATATGGATCTCCCTTGGCACATTCATTTTTCCATAGGTTTGCAGTAAACAAGTTTCAAATATACCAATTAAGGGTGCATTTTGTGATCCTGACAACTTCATTTTTGTTTAGATGATATCCTTATGAAAAGCGTAGTGCCAAAATAGGGATATAGGCTGCAGAAGTCCTTCAACTTGGTGCTTCAATTCCAGACATGGTAAAAACCTCAAATTACTTGTAAAATTTCCTGCCATCGATATTCAAAGAGTTGTCCTTACTATTTCTTAAAAGGTTTAAGTATATATTGTTGATATAATTTTAGTTTACCCGCTTCAGCCATCCCATCACCTGTTTGGACGCGTTTATAGTTCATCTCCATCAAAGCAATCGATTTCAATCAGAGGGAAATAATGTCCTACGTAATACAGAATGAAAGTTAAAGCTATGCATGTCCAATTAACGTTTAAAATGTTACATGTTTTTGAAATAACACGGAAGAAAAATTTTTTCGATGCAATACTAATATGTTTTTCATGTTGTTAGGAACATAACTTTCGAAAAGGCCATTTATATAAGTTATCGCGCAGCATCCCCCCTACTTACCTAAAAAGGTTTTAGATCTTAGCATCGAATCGTTGGGAAGTAGAGAATGTAATGCCTAACTTACTTTACGTTCAATTTCAATCTACACTGAAAGAAATCGTAATTTTGATTTTCTGTCCGTAAACGAACATAAATTACAACAAAGTGGCCTATGGGACACTATGAGACAAACATTTGCTTCATGCCATCAAAATGCATCGCCAGAATCAATAAACATTTTGGAAATAGACTTGTGCACTTATTATAGGACCATAACATTAAATGAGTTGCCCGTATCACAAAAATATACCTTTAAGTGTCCTTCAGTTTTCCAATTCTGTACGCGATTCTCACACAATTACCACACAATAGAAACTATAAACCTTTTCGCAGTAGTTTAACAACTGCGTTTCTTCCCCGTTTACAGTTTTAAAAGATGCGAAATAATGGCAAGTACCTTATGTATAAGACATTTTAAAACTTTTCATGCCGTGTGGCCGGAGAGATAGGCCCCCGGACTCACAGTCCGCTACAATGATGAATAATAGGGCAATCAATTCAGTTACTCTTCACACAACATTAGTTTACGCCTTATTCCGTTGTCGCCTATAGCCCGGACTATGCATCCTGCCGGACCATATCTCCTTTCACACCAACATAGGTTACAGTACTAAGTCAGTAGCATTTGAGCTGGCTTCTCAAATAACCTCCAGCCACTTGAGAACCATCCCAAAAACCACCTTACCTAAGACTATGCTTGTTTGGACCATATTAAAGGTCATTTCGTGATCCACATCCTCGTCCCCCCGACTAACCTAAAAAATGTTTGAGATTTAAATCATCTGAACCCTTAGCCTTAGTAATCATGTTGCCAATCTTACATGCACATTCGGTCGCATCTGTGAGAATTCGCAATTTTGTATTTTTCTGTCCGTAAACGGACGAAATTACCGCACAGTAGCCCTAGGGGACCGTGGGAAAACGATAAATTGCTCCTAACACCAAAACCGCAAGATCGGGATTAGCTCAAATTTTTGAGAATAACTTTTCTCAAGGATATTTGTATCAATGAATAAAACAAAGGTGCTAAAGCACGAATGCACCTTTAAATGCATTTTTTTTAAATTTCAACTTATTTCATTCAGGATAATTCATCATTTTGATTCTTTTAATCATTTGACATGTATGAGAATGTTCAACTGGGAGCGATTATATTCGCCAACATACCCAACGGATTAAAGAATCCATTATCTTATAAATATGTTATTATAAATTGACGTGTCAATAGAAAAGTACGCATCTTGTATGGCCTAATTATATGCCTAATACAAACTAGGACAGATTAGGGAACGGTCTCAAATATGGAACATTACATTATGACAATTTCATATATTTAATGTGTTGCGCGTAGGAACTGATAATTCAAGTCCCCGCATGCCGCAAAATCAGACAAGTCTTGAAACGACACATGATCTTCACCTGAAGGCTTTACTGCTCCAATAGAAGTTGCCTTCCGGTTTAATTGTTATAAATGACTCATAGGTGCTGATCAGAAAATAAGCTGTATACTGTGAGTTGTTGAATAATCTAATTTGTCATCGGGCTATTTGGTGTATGTCGGAAAAAAACAGTTATTGAAAGTGGATATTGTGGGGAAATTAAACTTCTTTATCGCGATATTTTTTTAAAATAATTGCCACTGATGACATGGCATCGGGATATATAAAGGTTTGGACACTCATTACACATCGAGAAATAAAGTATAAAGTATCCGAGGTCAAACATTACAAATTTGGTTTTAAGGGATTGATTTTGTACTTACTTGTTTTCATTCGATTGAAAATACTTTGTATTTCTTACTGTGTTGCCGGTTTTACTTTAAGGGGCATTTCGTGATCCACAACCTCCCCGTCCTCCCGACTTACCTACAAAAGTTGAGATTTTGCGATCAACTGAACCATTAGCCTTAGTAATCATGTGTATCAATCTTACGTGCAAATTCGGTCGAATCATGTAATAATTGTTATATTTTCTAGCCGTAAACAAACACAAACTACAGTACAGTGGCCTAGGGGACACTGGGAAAGTAGGCAATTGCCAACCAAACCGAAAGATCGAATCAACTCAAATGTTGTGATAAGCGTTTCACAATAAAAAAAGGCAAAAAAAAAAAAAAAAATGAAAAAAATAGGGAGCATTTCAGTGACCATAATAAAGCATAAGTTGCGGGAATTTAATTAGGAAGTTTTTCGGTAGGTAGAAAAGATAACTATATAGTCCTGCGGTAGGCCCCTATGACTAGTAAAATCTCAATTCCCTTGCACAGTTCAGTAGATTTAGTTCCCCATTGCATTTAGAAACTACCCCCCTGGTTTTTGGTATGATATATGATACCCGAATCACACAAGTTCAGTTTATGTCAATGTATTTACAATTACAACCCACTAACTGTGTCCTTGTGGACGAGCTATTGTAACTCATAGCGATACCTTTGCACAAGATCTGACAAAATATTTTCATGATTCCAAGGCACATCGAACTTGCTGATTACAAATCTCGACGATGCTACAGGATGGCAACCTTCAGCATTTTTGAATAGCGAGGAGGCAAATTCACAGTGGTATTTTATACTCTATTGATCTCATGATACCGGTAGTAATCGCTAAATTATCACGACTTTAGAGTCCATGCGACCCGTTTAAATAGGTCACTGTAAAGAGAGTTGAATGGATACTGATAAAAATGGCTAGATTCTAATCTATGAATGAATTTCACGGTAGAATTTGCAATCCACCGCTTAGCTGATATATGTTTCATCTCATCGATAGACCAAAGAAGAGAATGTGGGTTATGTTACAGTCGCATAAGGTATAATCATTTGATTATTAAACTTGCAACATTTTTCCTCCTTATTCACGGAAACATTAAAGGACACTATCATGATTGAAAAATATTTGAAATTTGCAGGAAAACTTCAAAGGGAAGGATAAGTCCCTGTAGAATTCTGTAAGTTACCTTTTTCCAGCTGTAAATTGACATAAAAGGAAGAAACGGCAAGTGTTTCGCAAGATACGAATTCCTCCATTCCACTTATCTTTTTTTAGTAAGATGTCCGTGGTTCGGACAATACTGACTAAAATCTCTCCGATCCTGTCCGTAATTGGTTTGCTTCGGCTTACTCATGCGGTATGTTAGGATCCCTGTAACTTACTTGTTCCATCATGCAAAAATCTGTTTTTGGATGATTTTTCATTTCTGATTAGTACAATCAACTGATAGTGTCTTTAAAAAATAAATTCGATATTTTAAAAAACTAATGACATTGCTCTAGGTACATACCATCCACGATATCATTATTATGTTTTCACGGTATCTAGGAGGAGCAGATGGCAAAAATGAACGCTTTGAGTAATTTGCATCTTACAGCATGTATCAATAAGAAAAAATAAGGATCTACTATCAAATAAGTAAATACTAATTTCTAAGTTATTTTATTACAAACCGTGTAGACGAGATTATGTTGCCTTATGTTGCCTTATGTTGTCTGTGGTAATTAATAACATTTTAAATTTAGGTACAAGTTTTATCGCATTTGAATTATTGCATTAAGACGTTTCAAAGGAATTATTCGCCAAACAGGTGTATTACTGTGTAATTGATACAATACACACTGCGAGAATAGAACGACGTTTTCTTGTAATGTATCTTTCTAATGGCATTCTATAATAAGATACAAGTGTTATCGCTTTATAATTGTCTAAAACAAAAATAAATCCTACATGTTAGATTGAGGTATTTAACTTCGGACATTAGTAATGCAGTTGTCTACGGGCACGGGCAATCTGAAATTAGAGTGGAAAGATCTTTTTAAATTCGAATGTAATGAGAGATCATAAGATGGTTGCAAGCGAGAAATCTGCGCTGCAGGACATGGAAATTTACGTGTCAAATACAGTGAAATCCTAGACACAAGAACTGTAGCGATAATCAATTACATTTAAAATATTAAACGATATCTCATTCGTTTATCAATCTTTCTGTTAATGTAGAGCTTTTCTTTTGGCAGTCTTGAATGTAGGAAATATTCAAGTTGCATGGAATTTAGTTTCTATTTGGTCTTCCGTACTGCTGGCAAATTTCATGTCGTTAAACTACACTCCCATTACACTTAGTACTCTTAGTTACTCTTAAACTCCCTATTGCTAAAAACGAGCTCCAACTATCACTGAAAATAAATACAATATAGGCTTTAATACTATCAGAGTATAGTATTTTATGCCAATAGACCCCATCATGGAAATATTTATCAAGCAGATACAATTAGTGCTAAGAAAGATGGGGCTATTAAAATGACAAAGGACGTATCTTCTTTTATGGTACACATTTCATATTTTATATGGGTATAAATTAAAATATCATTATTTTTAAATGAAACATTCCGTCACATATTGACGTATTTGACATTTACTATACAAATTAACCAAATTTCCAACCTCAAAGTGGCTTAATTAGTAATTAAGGGGAGGCAGTGAAGGTGAAACCCATTTTTTGAATTGTAGCACTTACATTAACTTTTGTTTGACTTGAAGCTACTTTAGGATGGGATTTTACAAAAAAAATACATTAAATTGCATGTTAACGTATCCGTTGCTATGGCAACAACGGCCATCTTGGATTTGATGATGACAAAACTCGTGCGGATATTGCTCGGCCACTTAAAAGCTATTTTACCAACAAATTCTGATAGATGGCCCCAATACAAACCCTACAGAGGCTTTTTCTCAATTTCCTTTGGAGTGAGTCAAATGAGGTCAAAGGGTACCAATTTTGGCCGAAAATAGGCGTTTCAAACGAATGCTCATTGGATCGTTATTAAAAGTATCAAAAGATGGATTTTCCTTATGTAAGGTTATAATATAGGTCTTCGTCAGTCACTATGCCCATTTGTAGTTGATAGAATGCACCATTACTGAGAAAAATTTCCCGCACGTGCGTAATTGCACAGAGTGCAAAACGATATTTGAGAGAAAAACGAATTTTAATGTATTAAATAAAAACACTAAATTATGCAAAAAAAATTTTAAGCAAAAAAAAACATGCAATGAGAATGACCAAACCTGCTTTTCTGTACCCAAAAATAAGTTTTACTGTTGAAAATTAAATACATTGCAACACAACCCTGTAAAATACCAATTTGAGGCATTTTTCAAATAATTTCGTAAGTATCGCTCCTCAAAAACAATAAAACATTAAGAATTTAACGCCGCACACATTTCAATAGAAGAAAATTATATTTGGTTTGAATTCTCGATGTAACTTTTGAAGGGAATTTCCTATTGAAGATTCAATAAAAAGCAAATGGAAACAAACGAAGTTGATAGAATTGAAAATTGCAACAATCCTAAAGTGATAAAAAACACTCAATTTCAAAAATTGACACCTCACTGCCTCCTAACTAATCGGATGACGTATACTGCAATTCTTAATTGGTCCGCCATCACATAACGACGTATTTTTTCGAAAATAATGATCCTGCGTTAGGCCCGTAGCATCGAATATGCATTTTGCAGTATTCGCTTGCTTCACATAGTGACGGTAATTTGTGCGACCCCTGTATTTTCCATTTGACGGTGGAGTTGCTATTTTGTCGTTGTCACATTGTGACGTATTTGCGCAAACATGTCACATAACAATGTATTTGCGCGCCCCGCATTTGTTATTTACACGTTTTGAAGTTTTGCTTTCACATAGTGCGTATCTTTTTAACATTTTTTCGCACAATATTTTAAATAGAGTGGGAAGCTGATTGAAATATATGTTTTACTTAACGTCTAGAGCAAATTAAGATCGCGAATGATTCACAGTAATTTTTCTTATATTTTTCTCAGATCTAAAATAAATTGGAAGTTGAATAGTGAAATATATTTGGACTTTATATGTGTTTTCATTTGAATGTATGTTTGAGTTTTTAAATGTTATAGAGTAAATTAAGATCGCAAAATCTTCAGATGTGTTTTTTTCTTATTTTTTTCGTATTTGCAATACGTCAATATCATGGTGACGAGAACCGACGGAGCTCATGCTTCTTCACACTAATGCCGCATTCATCAACAAATTGGAGTGTTTACAAAACTTGCCATCTAGGTATTTTTTCATTTTTCAGTCGATTTCTTTCATTTTGTTCAAACACATGAAAGATGTGTTTTATAAAAAAAAAAAATCTATGATTATAGTGATTGCATAAGGTGAAGCAGAACATCTTTAGTCGTGCACACTTTTTTTTTAATTTAGGAAGTACATGTCTTGTTAGTTTCACAATACAATGGGCGTTAAAAATAGTTTGAATGTAAATTTTATGCATTTATACGCAAAACTAATTACTTAGGGTTTGTGTTGAAAAATGCCAGGAGGAAAAGTGCGAGTAAGAGTAGTGTGTCTAATCTTTCTCGCATCTACTCTAAGAGTCTTTAGAGTGAAATTTTTCTCGCACTTCCAGAGAATTTGCAAAAACAAATAATCAGCAATGCATACGTCAAGGTTACGATAAGCATGTCTTTGATTATTAGAAGTTGCTTTTAATTGGTTTTACAAATACCCAAAAACTTACAAAAATACGTTGTCATTATTCATTTTAAGGTAGTAAATTCTGATATTGTTCTTCTCCAAATGTAGTGCATTCGTCGGCTCTCGGGCAGCCTGTAAGGACATATACGGTCGCGTGAAATATTATCCACTTGATGAATGCATTGTGATCGGTCCTATATTATCATAGATCATGATATACGAAGCAAATAGTCAATGATGTTTGTAGCTGTCAAGGTTTTGTACATATGGCTATGTAATTGTTACTGTTAATACTTTAAATTGTCTGACTTTTCATTTTATGATAGTCCAATTCTCAGTGGTTTGACCTTATGTCAGGTTTCAATGCGATTAGCGTTGCATAAAGGGATTAGCCACGATTTATTGCGGAGGAATCGAAAAAATGTGTGAAATGCAATATTGGTATCTTATAATCAGGGATAAGTCAGTACAACTTCCATATATTGCTGGTTAATGTAGAAAACAAACAACCAATATAGTGAAAAAAAATGAAATATTTCGAGGAAATTTGTCATAATGTCTCATGTAACTAGACATACAGCGATGCATCTCAAAATCTACACGAAATAGCTGACTGTGGTTACAACGGTTACGAATAAACAAAGATTCAATCAGGTTGTGTTTGAAGGGGTCAAAACTGTATGGATCATGGGGCACAATATCGCGTTAAAATCTGGGATATTACCCGGGAAAGGCTTTTTGATCTCAAGCGGAATTCTTGCTACGCCCGTCCCCCTAGAAATTCCAGAAGTAGATAAAAAGTACTGCCTATTGTCTTTAATACACAGTTTCAAGCCAAACCACTTACATGGTTATGTTCGCATATCATGCCAGTAACAAAAATCCCAAAATATGAATTGATTGATTTTTTTCGGTGTTTCGGAGTAGCAAACGCCTGCTCATCACCTTAACCCTCGTCTACCGCGGGGGGGGGGGGGGGGTGGTTACCACCCCCCCCCCCTTCAGGTTTTTTCCCGGCTTGCTAAAACCCCTTTTTTGGGTGCTCAAATTATTAATGTAATTGTCACTGACATGTTCCGCTCCTTTAAAACCAAAAAACAAATCCACCGGGGTTCGTGGATATGGGTAAGGTACAGGGTGACCAAAGTGATGGATGGGGGGTGGGGGGGGGGTGTAACCACCCCCCTCCGGAAGAGAAGTACCAACACCCCTAACACAACACAGGAAGGAACATCACAGACACTTGATTTTGGTACCAAGAGATAGCTATGGTCCTCTCTTCCATTGATACCAAAATAAGTACCAAACTGCCGTAGCATTACGTACAATGACGTCATAACAAAATGTTCGTTATATCAGCAAAACTGCCATTTCCCATAGACACACACACAGTTGCTGTATGAAAAATTCATTTTGTCGCCAAAAAGGTTAAGGAAAATCACATTTTCATGCGGTTTTGACTCTACTGAATGGGAAATGACTAGTTTATATAATAATGACAGCATTGTAGAGCTATTAATAAGGTGTTTGCGTCACTAAAATTGCGAAATATCATTTTCCACCACATATTCAGTAGTTCGTACTTTCCTCAAAATATGACGTCATGCTGACCTCATATGGGGATGTTAGTACTTTTTTGGTACCAATGGATTGAAGAAACCCTTAAGTATCCATTGGTATCAAATTACAGGAATCGGGTGTTCAGTAACGAAAATCACAGGGGGGGTGGAACCACACCCCCTTCGGGAGTTTGTTACAAAAAATGGCATCAGGTAGACGAGGGTAATAGCAACTCATTTCATTTGAAGGAAAATTTGCATCACCTATACCGTTTGCAAAATGATACATAAAAAGTCTATAAAAGTGCTTAAACAGTAAATACATGTGACTTCATAAATTTGAATTATACCAAGGGTCAGTTCATGCGTCGCCTGGTGCGTCACACTCCATACGTACGAACGTATCTCATAAGTTTATCATGTTATCCACCTCATCAGCGATTCGTGCAAGGTTAGTTTTGATGCTTCATTAAAGGGAGGGAGAGGAGGGAGGTGAGGGAGGGAAAGGGGAATGTGGTTACAATCATTGCTGATCACTATGTTCAATACTAAACTGTCTATGAGGCACTGATGTCGCAATTTTCGAGAATGTTTTGTATAATTTTCAAGTAGAAACACAGAAAAGTTATAAAATTAGAGTTAAATAAAGCAAGACAGGTAAAACCTAAGAAATGATGACAAGTACTTCAAGCCACCTTATAGTACACTAAAAAATTTCTTGGACAGAACTTAGATGTTGAGTTAAAACTTTTGAAAATAACAGTCGAGTAAAGCATTGGTGTTAATCTCAAGATAAAAAAATCACAAAAAATTCACATTTCAAGTTCGAATTGAAGGAATAATTGCCAAAACAAAACGGTTGAATTGATATGGTTGATTGTTTTTAAAAGTATGACATTTTACAAAAGTCTGTCAATTATTGATTCATTTCGTATCATTGCGTAATTGTACATTTAAGCTTGCAGGTAATTGAGTAAAGATGATACTTGCATTTTTCACTATTATCAGTGGAAATTACAATTTATGTGATCAGCACCCACATCTCGAAATACAAATTTAAAAAAACAAAATGGTTGAAATGGCGATATTTGCGAATATCATATTGCGCTGTGGATTTTGAAAACACTTAGCAAGTCCCAAGGGTAATTGTAAGCGAATTAAAGGTGAATGCAGTACGCTAAAATAAATATTCTCATAGGTTGTTCGCCGAAGAGTCAAAATAACCATGTAAGTGAGTAAGAAATTATTTCAATAGAATTTGTTTTGTTCAACAAAAACACAGAAAGCAGTTTTGTTGCAGTGTGAATTGTTTGCAAACAATATTGACAGATGAGAGGGGTTCGTGTGAGTGGGTGTGAGCGATCTAAAAAACTATATATACATGTGAATAAAAAAAAAATTGTGCATGAAAAAACACATAATTTGACCTTGACCTGTTTCCTCAACTGGACGCAGTTGACTGTTGTCATG
Source organism: Ophioderma brevispina (assembly GCA_023653785.1). Lineage (NCBI taxonomy): Eukaryota > Metazoa > Echinodermata > Ophiuroidea > Amphilepidida > Ophiodermatidae > Ophioderma > Ophioderma brevispina. Next base: position 32,463 of record JAMKCH010038652.1, on the reverse strand, counting down.
ATCTGCATATTTTTGACTTTCATGCTAAAAAAATGAAAGGAAAAGTTAGGTGAAGTAGATATGAAAGATTTTCGCGGCTGACCCCATTCCAATGGGATTTACACAAATTAAGCCAGGTTTCAGTTTCAGTTTTTTTCTGAATATGGTGACAAATCTTTTCTTTTCTGGATCAGACGTGAAATTTTCCTGGATCAGACGTGAAAATCTTTCATATATAACCTCATGTTTCACCCAAAATTAGTCGTGGTTTAGCCATAGAAAGTCGGAAATATTGCCGATCATTAAAACAATCAACTGCGTCACAGTTGAGTAAACAGGTCAGGGTCAAATTTTGTTGTTCTCATGCACATTTTTTTGAGTCAATCTGTATATAACTGGCGGGAACGCGACATTTCTTTCCTACTTAGTAATGTGTATTACTGCATCATCTTTATTAGCTGTCCATCCAATTAGCTTAGACCCTCGGTTTTTAATTAATATTAGCAAAGGTATAGGTGTCGCGAAAAAATCGTGAAAGAAAAGTGTGTATTCACGAAATTACCCAACAGAATTTTTGAAAGTTCAAAGAAATGGATGGAATTTTACCTCTACACATCTATTGAAATTTTGGACCCTTTTTCCCTCAAAGTTGCAAATGATCTGACCAGGGAGGGTAGGAGAGAAGGAGAAAGCTCTTCCCAAATCCCTTAGACCGATGCCAATCGCAGCCTGTAAAAAGGTCGTAACTATCGTATTGGAACAATACAACACGAGACCGATATTGATGCTGATAGATGTGCATCAATATTGCCACCGCATTTACATAGTTAAGCAATAGCAATATCTTGTAAGAATTGCGCTATTTCTTTTAAAAAGAATTGGAAACCTTTGTTAACCAAGATCAACAAAGATCATTTTTTTTCGGCTCATTTGTGGTCATTTTAGAAAGCGAGATAGCATGGTCCTAAGATGATTACATTGTTCTAGTTTTAACTCGTAATTTTCGGCTTTTAAAACGTGAATGTTTTGTAGCGCGTTATTTTGAAAGTATATTTGGAGAACAAAATCTAAGTTGAATGCGGAATGAAAGAAACTGCCGTATCTTCTAAACAATGGCACCAAACGTCACAGTGTCCGAAGTTGCCCGTTTTCAATTTTGTCCCGAAGGTGGCCACATTTTGGTGAATGGAACTAATGAGACCCTTGGCGAGATCCGATTTTCATTCAGAGAAATACATGTTTTAAGCACATGATCCTTGTAATAAAGTATTTGTTTAAAATGGACCGTCCCATCGCCATATTTACCACTCATTGTACAGTACCTCGATGCAATTTGTTGATGCACACGCATTCGCGATTACATGATCTCGTAGGACGTTGTTATTTGCAATGTAGGCCTAAGATCAAATCTAATTCATAGTATTCATGTTTTGGACAAATATACAGATGAATAAATTTCAGTTATCCATGGAGCATATTCAACAAGTAGGCCTAGGGTTAGGCCCTGGCCCTATATCAATTTATTTTTGCCATTTCGGTTCAACACATTTGGTGGGCGGGGGTGTTGCTGGGGGCTGGCAACATTTCAACGATGCGAATACTGTCGGGAGGAGAGGGGTTCGCATATTAAATTACTTGAGCAATAGTTTTTTGGGGAAGCAAAGCACCCAATAAAAGTCAAACCACAATCATTTAAGATGAACAATCGCGCCACCAGAATGTGTTGGGGGGTGGTATCGAGGGGAAAATTTAACCTTAGGGGGCAGTGAATTCCATAAAGTTATGGCAAAAAATAGCCCTCACGGTCTTAGAATTGAGAATCAAGATTTAAGAATTTCACACTTTTTTGGAATGGGGGGGGGGTTCCACAACATGCCCTTACGCCCTTTAACTAGCACCACCACTGTTTCTGAAAATAAAAATGTGTCTAAGTAGTGTTTGGGGGGACTTTATTTGATTAAACGTTGCACAAACAAAAATCTTTTTATTCATCCATAGCTTTGGGGACAAATCTAGCCTAATTACAGGGACCAAACTTTAAAAAATTGCTACCTCTATGATTGGGAGCCCAGCGAAAGACAACTGAAACTTCACTTGAGACTCTTGGAATTACTTAAAGGTGGATCCCCACATTGTCAGTTCGTGGTCTCGGACACCATGTGCCATGACCAAAATTTGGTATAAGGTTTAACCGCTATACAATGTCATTTTTAAACAATTTTACCAATATATTAAATCAAACTGGAGAGACAATAAGTCGTAAAAAGCCATTTTATGTAATAATATGCTGTGTATTTTCTGTGGGCCTGAGCGATATCCGAGTATGCTTGTTTATGGGGCCGTGATCCAGGACAGCAGGGGCTGCTTCAAAACGTTAGTGTTTTTGTTTTCTTGTCTTTTGTTCAATAAACCTACGAAGCTGTCCTCGGTTGATATTCTACAAAAAGCGCAAATTTATACAAAAATTGTATCCTCATAAGATCTGTCCCTTTAATGAAGAAGACCGTCTTGATAAGTCGAAATGTATATGTCACAAATGATCAATGAGAATGTTATGATGTGTTATGATTATGCAACCTTATTCTGCCTGTTTTAATGTATTTTGACCTCAATTGACCTTTGTGACCTCTAGGGGACATTGAGCTTGACCTGTGCAGGTGGTTCCTTATCCAATTGTTTTCCAAGTTTAATTCTCTACCTCTGCTGCCAAATTTTGATGCTTTTATACCACAATGGCAAATTTTTTTACCATTATTGTTAACTAACATACAATTCTGTGCTAACATATGACCAACTTCGGACCAAATTGAGAAAACGGGCACTCCGGGCACTGTCAAGGTTAGTGTCATTGTTTAGATACGGCTTTTTCTTCCCAATTCAAGTTGTGATTTCGGCTCCAAATAATCTACTTTAGTAATATGGCGTTTCAAAACTCTAATTTTTCAAAAACTAAATCAATGTAACTCATCTAGGAACATGCTTCTCCGTTTTTTCTGCGCACAGGTCATATCTTGTTCAACTGAGCGTGCCCGCTTCTGTCGGCGATGATCATGGAACATGAAAGAGTACTCCTGCCGAGAAGCGTCCTTTGTTTGTCTATGCTTTTACAATGAGTTGCCAAGCGATATAATTGGGATAATCGGGCTTGCGTATGCATTATGGAAAGCTTTCTATTCTCCTTCTCTCTACCTCCATGACTTACCGGCGTCCTGTAACCCTACAAAATGACGTGAGAGGTGGTATTTGGTATTATACATTATTAGAGGTAGTAAGCCGACGATCATGTAGCGATACCCACTGCTATCAATATCGCGGACAGAAGACCTTGGTCGGAGCATAGAGGTAGGAAGAAGGAGAAAGCTCGTTTAAAACCCCTTTGACCGATATCATCGCCGCGCTCGTAAACAGGTCGTAAACTATTGTAATTGGAACAATACCACACGAGATCAATATTAATGCGATGCATGGCATCACATTGCTCGATGTACATAGTTAAGCAGCTAGCGACATATATTGTAAGACTTGTGTGCATTCTTTATAAAAGCATGAAACTTTGGCATAAATGTTTTAAAATTAAATACTTATATGATTATTTAAGACATGGAACCACGTCACCGTCAACATCTTCAAGGTCAAACAAGATCATTTGGGAGTCATTGATGTCATTTATTAAAAAAGTCGGAGATAGCATGTTCGTAGTACGTTGTTATTTGCAATGTACTCAAATCTATTTTATAATAATTCATGCTTTTTAGGAAATATAAGCGAATAAATTCATTTATCACTGGAGCATTCATCAAGTAGGCCGAGGGCTAGGCCTGGCCCTATATCAATTTATTTTTGCCATTTTGGTTTTCACACTTTTTGGGCAAGGGGGGCTGGGGAGCAACTTTCACAGAGCGGATCTGTCGGTATGATGAAGGGGGTCGCATTTAACTTCCATAGTTTTTTTGGGGGGGAGGAAGCAAAGCACCCAATAAAACGCCAACCTCAATCTTTATATATTAACAGTGTCAGCAATTGTTTTTTTGGGGGGGTGGGTATCGGAGGGCAATTTAATTTAGGGGACAGTCAATTTTCATGAAGTTCGGCAAAAATCGCACATCCGTTTCCTACCATTGAGAATCAATTAATAAATTTCACACTTTTTTTTTTTTGGGGGGGGGTGGTCCCACGTACAAGAAACAGGTGAAGAAATCGGCATAGGGAGAGGGACAAATTAGGCGGGGAAGGGCGTGGGTAAGGCCTAAGTACGTGGTGGGGGGAGGCGAGGGGATAGGATGGGGGTGTGCGAGGGAGATAAGGTAGCAATTATTTCCCTTACTTGCCGTTTCCTTCGCACCACACGTACAAACTTCTTCCCCATACATTTACAATGAAGAGGCCGCTCATTACTACTCATGACTGAATGTGACGTCTTTTGTGATCCACAGCCTCATTACTCTCAATACTGAATGGATGACTTCATATTTGTGATACCCTTGGAGAATCTTGGAAATTCTGCACGTGTGTTCATGACTGTCGAGAACCTTTTAACTCACGGTGGTCAAAATTGAATATGCGCAATGGTATGGGACAATCCGGATTGTCCTCGGCTAATCATTAAGCGAACCGAATTTAAAGACACTTTCAGTTTGTTGAGTGTTGGTGTTGTTTGTTTATGTTATGAACTTGCGCCATGAGGTCAAATCCCGGAAATTGAGGGTTGAAAAATTACCCCTAAAATAATCGTCGATTATGCGCTATATGAGTGACTAGTGAATGTACTATCTGTGTCGGTATTACTTAGATCATTCCTACCACAGTGTCATCATTGGCAGTGACATTTAATTTTTAATAGGTGACATGCAAATGCATGGGGTGACTATAAAACCAAAAGAACCCAAGACCCAAAACCCCCAATACCCCCTCAATATGAAACAATACCCCCTCAAGCTATAAAACACAGGACTCCCCTCCACTATAAACCCAAGACCCCCCCCCTCAACTATAAAAAACAATCATACCCCTGCAAAAACTCAACTATAAAACACATTACCCACCTAACTATCAACACAACAGTATCCCCACTCAGACTTCATAAACAAAGACGCCACCCGCCCCCCCTCGGAACTCTACAACATATACCAGCGACCCCCTCCACATCCCGGCCCACCAGCCAACCGCCGAGGGTCCAGAAACGCAAAGCCGCCCTCGACTCTCTACCTCACCTATCCGCCCAAGTCCCCTTACTATTTTTACATTCTTACTCCCCCACACCCGACCCTCCCCTATTTCACACTACGCGTCGCGGATCAAGCGCGTAATGCTCTCGTACCCAGTCCCCAACTAAAGACCTACTTTGGCCCCCCGTCTCTTACGTTTCAAATATCGAGACCAAATTGACCCCCAGCCGGGCCTCCTGCTCTATATTCTCCAGATGGACGCATAGCACGCCGGGCCCGTCCCCTCTATTCTTTAAACAATGACCCCTCAACTATAAAACAAAGCCCCCCTCAACTCTAAACAAAGACTCCCCTCACCTATCAAACAAAGACCCCACATCACTATAAAACAAAGACCCCCCTCAACTATAAAACAAGTACCCCCTCAATTTCAACCTATAAACAAAGACCCAACCCAATCGAATTCCGTGCATATGCGAGGATGGTTCGGAAATCATATCATACATGTGATTGAAGGCATAATTATTTAAATGGTCGTTCCACGCTCAAGTACAGATTTATTTACAGTTTTTAAAAGTCTTTGAAGAAAATTCTTGAAAAGCTGTTTTCTTCTGTATAAACAAAGCTTTTTAATAGTAAGGTGGCAGTTATTATAACATTTTTGAAACAAAAACCTAGTGGTTCTGTCCCAACTTGAAGATGTTTACTCGCGGCGCAGCGTCGGCTATACACATGAATCCGACGGCAACTATTATCGCCCCTACGCACTTGGCGCGACATCCACATCCGCCATGACTGAGGTCATCTTTTGCATTTCTCGTTATACATCGCGTTTACGTTGTACGTGATACCACAAAGAAGCGATATTTTGATCAATTCTGACGGCAAAAATCAACACTATTTCGCTGTTATCCATTTGTATATCATCATGGGCGGCTCAGAAAAAATGTAAATTTCTTGGCTGCCAAATAGCGATAAAAAGTTATAAGCAAAATGGAAACGAACTGCGTGCGAATTCACTCGCTAATGACATCAATGAAACAATCATCGTATCCATTTCAGCCTAATACCACATTGTACTCGCCGTCAATTTTCACGTGTACTGATAGTCCCAGGCGTAGCACATTCCATGTCACAAACGAGACTAATTTTGTTCAGATCTCCGAAATCGATCACATGGGCGCGGAAGTGTCCTTTCTAAAACACCACAACCCCATCGGAAATGTCACGTTTTTCAGCAAATACGTCCGGTCTTTAGGGTGTCTTTCGAGGCTTCCCGTCGGATTCGTGTATATGGTCAACCCAACGTTTTGGCGATTTGGTGTCATAAAACATAAATGCATCGTTTGTACTCGACCTCGTCAGCACCCGCTCCATACACATCTGTGCGTGACATGATTTGGGGATCACCGTACCGGATTGCGCCAAAACACTTGGTCTTTGTTTTATATTGAGGTGTCTTTGTTTATAGTTGAGGGTTCTTTGTTTTATAGTTGAGGGGGTTCTTGTTTTATAGTTGAGGGGTACTTTGTTTTATAGTTGAATAGTTGAGGGGGTCGTTTTATAGTTGAGGGTGTCTTTGTTTATAGTTGAGGGGGTCTTTGTTTATAGTTGAGGGGGTTCTTTGTTTTATGTTGAGGGGGTCCCTGTTTTATAGTTGAGGGGGTCTTGTTATAGTTGAGGGGGTCTTTGTTTTTATAGTTTGAGGGGGTCTTTGTTTTATGTTGAGGGTCCTTTGTTTATCGTTGAGGGGGTCTTTGTTTTATAGTTTGATGGGGTCTTGGTTTTATAGTTAGGTGGGTCTTTGTTTTATAGTTGAGGGGGTCTGTTGTTTATAGTTGAGGGGTCCTTTGTTTTATGATTGAGGTTGGTCTTTGTTTTATAGTTGAGGGGGTCTTTGTTTTATGTTTAGGTGGGTCTTTGTTTGATCGTTGAGGGGGTCTTTGTTTTAATAGTTGAGGGGGTCTTTGTTTTATAGTTGAGGGGTCATTGGGTCCTTTGGGGTCTTGGTCTTTGTTTATAGTCACCCCATGCACATTTGCAAATGTTTCTGAGAGTGTTTGGGCTTTATTGATTAAACTTTCCCAAACAAAAATCCTTTTATTCGATCCAATTTTGGGACCAAATCTAGCCTAATTACTGGGACCAAACTCTCCCAACATTCCAAACCTCTATGATTGGGGCCAGCGAAAGACACCAGACTTCACTTGAGACTCGGGAATTCGTACCGGTGGACTCCCCGATGGTCAGTCTCGTGGTCTCGTACACATATGCCATTGCAATTATGGTATCAGTTTAACCGCTCACATTTTTTTCCTGATGATGTGGGTGAAATTTATGAAGCACTAGTGTACACCCTCTAAATTAATGACCAAAATGTGCGCTATTGTCAGCCTCCAAACAATAAATTCTAAGCTTACATACAGTAACGACTATGCTTTGGGAACGCCACATAATGCTTCTAAAAATAAAACACAACTTTGTGGCAATGACCTTGGCGACTTGCTTTGTGCTGATTTGGGTTCGTTCAATGCAAACAATACAAGCCATAACATGGTAAAATCAGACAGTCTACCTTTTACGGGGGGGCATGCCTATAGATGAATTAGACGGTGTACTACATCCTATGGCACATGATCATAAAAAAAAAAAAAAAAAAAAAAAAAATAATTCAATCCATAAGCTTAATTAGTTTTTTACAGGGGGCTTAGTGCTGGTGTGGGGCATGGGTAGCGTTCTCCTATACAAACCATCCAAATTTCGCCACTTTTTAAGCCATATCAGTTGGATGACTGAATTTTTTTCTCTCCTACCCTAAAAAAAATCAGTGTCTAAAAAAAAAATATAGTTAATTGAAGCATGATTGAGGGATGACCATTATTTTTCCGCAGTTATGAAATTATGCACCTATTTAAATATTAGTAGCCAATCGACTTAAACCACAAATTAATGAAGAATCAAGCCACTAGAAGTAAAAATTGCCATGAAAATGTTTATGATTGTGTTAGAGTAAATGCAACCTTATTCTGCATGTTTTAATGTTTTTGATCTCATGTTCCTTTTTGTGACATCTAGGGTACAGGTGGGTTGTTTCATATCCAATTGTTTTCCGAATTTAATTCTATCCCTCTCTGCAATTTATGCTTTATATAACAAAATGCACGTATTTTACCATATTTGCTTAACTAACATTACCTGCTGTGGTAATATGACCAACTTTGGACAGAAAACGGGCAACTTCGGCACTGTCAGTTTGGTGTCATTGTTTAGATAACGCATTTTTCTTCCCAATTCAAGTTTAGCTTTCGTCTCCAAATATCATACTTTAAGAATACGGCTTACAAAACATCAAGTTTTCAAAGCCGAACGGTACGAGTGAAAACTAGAATCAATGTAACCATCTTAGGAACATGCCTTCTCCGACTTTTGGACTTAATACTCAGAGTTTCGCTGAATCGGACGAATCTACTTTGTTTTTCTCGCCACATGTAAGCACAGCACTGCGCATCGGGGATATACCTATCTGCGCACAGGTCAGGACTTGTTCAACTGAGCATGCCACGAAATCGTCAACAGAGGGCCGCTTCTGTCGCGATGATCATGGACATGAGAGTACTCCTGGCCGAAATGCCTTTGTTGCTCTCTGGCTTTTACAATGAGTTGCCAGTGATATAATTGGGATAATCGGCGGTTGCTTAATGCAATTATGGGAAGAGCTTTCTCCTTCTCGCCTACTCTATGGTCAGAGAGTGACCTGCAAATATTGGGACATCTTCTCTTACAAGGACATATACAAAGAATGTATTGTATTGTATTTTCTTTGAAGTTTGAATCGAATATATAGTTTTTGGCCAGGCATACAATCCCGAGAATTAAAATATACGCTATTTATACATTACAACATTGTTGCATGATATCGATCAATGTCTTTCTACTGTCAAAGAGCGATGTACGTTTTACACACCTATCTAATAATGAACATTCTTGAAAAGTTTATCTATTGCGAATTTCGCTGTTCCGATTCCTTTGCGATTGATGGCCAAAAATCGCCAAATTGAATAGATTGGGTGTGAAGAATACGTGTTCGCATGCACCTTCAAAATCTTGTTGGTAATTAGATGACACCAACTTTTCTTTCACGATTTTTCCCCGACACCAATACCTCTCTTATATTAATTAAAAACCGATGGTCTAACTAATTGAATGGACAGTAGCCACGTTGCACTTAATACCAAGATTTGATTTTGGTATTATTGCAGTATCTATTGTATATCCATGATTGCCTTTATTCCGGTAAGGTCCTTTATTGCATTAAATCTCGAATCGTCAACAAATCTACCTCATTTGAGAGAAATTAATGTGTTTCGAATTTTATTCAGTGAAATAGACTAAGTCCATCTATCTATTGCCATGCTAGTGCAATTTTCATAAGTTTTAACTACGGAAAACTATCGCTGGCCTTGTGAGATGTAGATTTCTCCTTGTGGGGACTTAAAAAACAAAAGGTTATTCTCTAGCTAATAATATGTATTAGTTCTTAAGACAAACAATCACCCTAATTTACGTATTAATAATAAGTGATCATATCTAGCACGTTATTTTCGTGGAAAGAACATCATATAGTATCGAAACAATGGGACTATTTAACACAAATGACGAATAATGCCTTTTACGACTAAGTGCAACTGTAAAGAGAATTATGTCCAATTTGGAATTCAAAGTTATTACTTCAAGAACAACCGCGAAGGGACCTAGCCCTAACGGCATCAGTCCTTCCTGATATCAGTGATCTAGCAACAATTATGAAAAACTTTTTTTAAAAGAAATTTGTAGATTTCACAGACTGCCGGCAATTCATTCATCCTTTGACCGAGAGTCAGCCGTTCAATCACCTTGCCAAGCTTTTCGTAAATCTATCTCGATTTCGAGTATTGTCATTATGAATGTTCCTATGATTTGCAAAAAATCACCAAAAGAGTTCCAGTAGTAAGCTAGCTATACTATAAACATAAATATACTTACTTCTTTTTGAATACGTGTCAAAATATGCTTTAACCCATTTGACCGCGTAAACAAAAATCTCCTCCTCCCACCTTAAGTGTTGGACCCTGCATTTTATTTTTCGCGCGCCCTGTTTTAAACGCTAAATATTTTGCCAGACATTGATGTAATTACTTAATTATCAGTCGCACTATTTTAAGGTTAAGAAACCCCAATTGGCCTTGACGTTTTTATGCTAATTAGCATAAATAAGCATTTGGGTGGCGCTATCAAACTTTTTTTGCCAATTTTAGTTTGGGCAGCTACAGTTTGGTGTAAAATACAGCGATTGTTGCTAATTTTTTTTGCATACTCAATGTGACTTAATTTATTATGATTTTGTGGTTTGTTAACATTTATCAAATGACTAAGTTAAGGTTATTTGTGACAATTTAAGCACCTTATTATTTACCTATTTTGAGTATCTGTAAATCATTGAATTTAGTATTTACGATTAACCATTTAGAGTCACAATACTAGCACACGAAATCATTTTGTTTAGTGTAATATGTTTAGCTAATAGGTTGGCATCATTTTGCTGTCTTAAATTGCTAGATGGTGCAATTATGTATTTGGTTGTTTCCTCACCCTCTATATTTATTAAATTGTATTTAAAAAGAATTCACGAGTAACAGTATCTCATTTTTTTTATGAATCTGTCAATTTACATATTAAATCAACATATAACTGGATAAAAACAAAAATATTTGGTATGAAAATCGCGCTCAATTTTAGACGATGTTCATCGGCCTGCATTTTTTTCTTTAAAATACCATATGGTAATAAACAACTAGAGAATATATAATACACCCATTGTGATTTGTAGCCAATAAAACAGCTCCTAAATTGATATTTACTTGATTTGATATCATGACATTGACATATCGCAATATTACTTTTTTGCCGTTGTTGTTGTCAAATTCGATGTTCTTTACTGACTATGAATAATTATTCGGCTTCCAATGTCCCAATCTACCACAATGCCCTTAAACATCCAAAATCATTGCTAAGCCTACACGGCCTCCTTTTAGACACGTTCGTTTCAAAAACAAATTGCATGTATATACTCCCTGTGGCCAACGGGTGGGCTATCCTACAGGGTATGCTTACAAACATGGATTCAGACTTTTGTTGTTTGGTTAAATACCAAAACCACGAAATCGTGTGACCACATCCCTATAAATACCAAAACAATCGTGTGACAACATCACTATGCTCCTATTATGTTTAATTTAACGCAAATATCTAAATGATTGAAGGAAACCTTAAGGCTTGAATTGATATATGCCATGTCTTGTATCATGACGTGACTTGTGCAGTATGTCTATTTAATGTTAATTTAGCCAAATATTCTGGGGAATGTGAAGAACCTTAAGATTTGTTTATATGCGATGGTTCATGACGTGACAAGGTGGTACTGACCTATATACTTGTCGTGATGGAATTGCGCCTGTAGGCCCTGGCTATCCAATTTGAACTGATTTTACTCGAACTACCCCTCGTGTTTGTTGTGTCGTCTGGCAAGAGGACATAGATTGCTTTTTGGTAGCGCATCTGTTAGGTCCGTGATACGTTTGCGATTTAACGATCTTTTCGTGCTGCAGCGCTGGGATTATTTACTTCCTTCACTAAAATGGTAAAAATATTATGTAAACCAGCAAAAGCTTTATCCCCAATGAAAAAAGTGCACATATTTAGAAAAATGAATACAATGTCAACTCAATTTACTTCCATAATATCAGTGACCATGTGTACACGTACACTCAAGCGAACAAACGAGCTCTTAATATTCAACAATCAACCTAAAATCACTTCGGATCTTTTTCTCATCAGGGTATGCAGTCCATTGTTACTGCCCGCACTCTTTGAAAACATTTCAAGCTATATCAGTTGTTATCACTTCCCCGTATCGAGCTCCAGCATCTGTTCCTAACATAAAGCAACATACTCATCAGCTCTCACCTCCGCTCATAGTTTAACAAATGGTAGGTCGCTTGAATACCTTGCCTTTCTAGTGTATTGAAGAAGGGTTTTAAAGACAATACTGCGGATTTAAGTTATGCACCAATAGGTCACCCTTCACGGGCTTTCTATCATGAATTGTTATCCCTTTTTACAATTTCTTTTCGAAAAAATTATTACTCATCTGTCAAAGTTAATTGAACACACGTAGAACTCTCAAGATTTCTTTCATCGCGAACGAGGAAAGAATACGCCAATGCGGCAAGGACATAACATTCGAATCTGTTCACTGCACTCACATACATTGGACAAGATGTACAAGATGTGAAGGTTTGTTCCGGTCGATTTTGATATCATTAGTTCATGTTCGCTTTTTCTAAATAAGAATACACTCTTTTTTATGTGGACACGCTTTTCCTGGTTAAACTAATAGTGTTTTAATTTTAATATGGACATAATAATCCCCAGTTCCCCGGGAGCACGAATATTTAACTAAAAGGCCAACATTGTATCAGTACTCAGAAGCGCCATGTGCTGTGGTAAAATGTGATCCCAGTGTTCATCCTCGGCGGTCCGTTAAGTACGTATCCTGCTTCAAAAGGAAAAAAAGAGTTGCGTAAATTGAAACCAGTGGTTTGAAAAAGTTTCCAGACTGGAAAAATATTGAAATGTCAATGTAGAAAAATGGATGCGACCGAAGCGATTGCGTGTTCAGCTTTTCCGTGTTTAGATAAAGCAAGGTTGTTCACATCCCTGACAGATTTCCAGTTATATTTATAGTCTGTTTGTTTATTCGTGTCATTCATGCATATTGTCGAGGTATGGTTTGACTTGGAGGGGATACATGTGTATGATACTGAATTCCTAAAAATTCCTTTAAAAATGAATGGCACGGTCAATACGTTATGAATCATTTTTGTGGCAGGTTATACGCATTTCAATGAACATGTCATATTAAAACTCTGTACACCTACCCTAAAGATTTAAAAAAAAAAATAAAACAAAAATCTTTTTGCATTTAAAGGCACAATTGGCTACCAAAACATAAAATGTTGTCAGAATTTTGCAGCCATTGAGAGACGACCAAATTCACATGGGGGAAAATACGTTTTCTCATTTCTCCGATCTAAATCACACTTTTAAAAGCACTATTCGCAAGAAAAACAACTCTCCTCACTGCTGAATTGTTTTATAAATTTTAAATACCCTGTATAAATTTTACTTTTTAAAACTGTTGAAATTCCTCACCCAATTCCCATATGGCTAACGTTATGGACCAGATTGAGGATGATCTAATGATGGCAAGTGCGGGTGGATGAGTTGTCGGATCACAAGTGCTCCTTTAATTGAATTTGGTCTCGGCAATTCGCATATTTCTATAAATTACGTTACCAAGTGGGCAGGAGCCACCATTTTCGATCGTCTCTAAGTTTACACGTTGCCACAATGACATTGGTGATCTGCCGAAGTTACATCACCAGCCAAAGAACTCCACTCCCAAAGACCCATCGGTTGCGTAGCTGGGGTCGGAGCAAAGAGTGGCCACTAAGTGACTTATCCAATCATGGGGGAAATGCGGGTTTGGAGAGTACCCCCTTGGAAGAACTTGCGGCAAAATTTGAAACTTGAGGCAAAGCAAGCCGTTTTGGACGCTACCCGCCAATCCGGGGAGCTTTTCATTGGTCGGGCGGACTTTTCCCTGACCGCGTTTTTGCCCCCTCCGAACACAATACTGCCTACAGATGTAAACTGGCTACTTGCCTGGGCGGCAATGATTCAAACAATTAAATTGTAATAGTAAATAATATAGTCTAATGTAGGCTCAACCTATACGTGTGCGTCAATAAAACCCTACATTCAGGAAAGATTTTCTTCAAAGGTTGACGTTATTTTGCTTCAATGTTTGCTTTGGCTGTTTACAGAGTAAACAGGCTATCCGAAGATTTTTATTGGTGTCTTTTAGACTTTGGGTTCAGAAACTATGTCAAATTTTCGGAGAGACCAAAAAATTCGTTTGGCCGATTTTACGTACACTGAGGAGAGCCTGGACACCGACGTCACCATAACACATTATAGCAAAGACAATTCACACATGCAATTTCAGATGGTACGTTTTCTTCCGGCAAAAACATATCAGTTGAATAAAATGGTCTATTGTAGCTTAGGTGCTAACTTAATGATAGAAAATATCTTAAAAAATTAAAACTTACATTGTTCAATCATAAAGAGTCGTATTGAAACTCACTCCATTTAAATGTCTTCAGTGCATGAACATATGAAATGCTCAGGATTTTTGGTTAATCTCTTAGGTTAATTATTTTGCACAAATATAGTATACTTCAGCGTGCATAATTGCAAGAAGAACTAAAGCTGAAGTTTTCTATTGTAAATACATCGGAATTAAAAACTTAAAATTCAATATCGAACTGCTTTTTTTCAAGCGGAATACAAAACTTTCTTGGTTTCACTTGTGCTCCCAAGTTTCGATGTAGGTTAAAACCATGTGAAATCTTGCTGAACCAAAGTAAAAATGTAGTCAATTACACCAGCTTTGCGGAAAATTGAACATTTTTGTAATTAGCATTTTCTTTTGTAATCTCTGGGAAATTATTGTATATTCTTTCAATTACTCTCCCACATTCTATTGTTTACACAATAATTTGGTGTTAAATGTTGTACCTCAAATCTCTGCTGAAGACCATGGTAATCTATGTTAAGCGATGCTCTTTGTTTGGCTCAAATTCGGCTCACAAACAGATTTAAAAGTCTCTCAGCAAAATAGGGTTAACTTCGTCCTCCAAAGTCAAATGACATAAATCAACGTTTTAAAAAGCCTGTTATGCCTTCTTTACTAACCATAGCAGAACATTTGACAAAAAACAATTCTTAACTATTTAAATATTTTATCTGAATGTAGGGTTTTTTTGACTCACAATGTAGGCCTACTCTTTGCTACGATGAGGGCCATACGCAGGAATTACTTTTTTGGAGGGGGAGGGACCTCGACAAAAGGGGACCTTTTTGGATAAGTGAATCAACCCCGGTCCTTTTTGAACATCTCATCACCCTTAAAATGGCGGCCTTTCCCTTGTCAAAATTGCTCTCAATTTGGAACTCGTCATCCACAAAGCAAGCAATAAGTGGACCTGTTCGGCCCTTTTGTGGAATTTTCCCCCTGCGTACTCTCTTAAACCAAGATGAAAAATCAAGCTAAAAGATTGAGTTGAAGGGAAACGTCTAAAATTCGACTGAAAATTCAATTGGAATTTGGTTTGACTTTTCGATCTTTAAGACTGATTTCTCAATCTTATTTGGACTGTTCTCACCTCAATCTTTCATTTACGAGAGTAGGGGTCTGGTTCGCAGTCATGTTGCAAAAACAAGAACATGGCCTAATGCCTAAAACTACAACTTTGAGGGGAATTTGCTTTTTACACATGCTGTTGTTTATATCTCTTTATTATATCTATGAGATTTTGAAAGATAAATTATGGCCAAATGAAACCACCCTTTTACACAACTACATAGCTGATATCCGGGGCTGATAATTGGCAGAGGATAGGCGGTACCGATATGTCAGGTTTAGAAGTGTCCGCCAATCGGATTTTCGAGGCGCCGATGGGAAGAAATACGATCCTGTAATTTTCTTTTCATTTTCACAGTATTTTGTGTAAATTGCACTGTGATATTTACGGTGGTGTGTGTGTGTGTGTGGGTGGGTGTGTGTGTGTGTGTTGTGTGTGTGTGTGTGGATAGTAACTACAATATTACTAATTGCGCAATTGTATACACCGCATTTCACGTTGCATGTCACCCTTAATTGTAACACAATAGAGTAACAATTTTGTCAAGAAATGAACTAAATGCTTAAAAATAAACAGAGATCATTTTCTTGTTCTTCTAGTGGTGTTTCCGTTGGTGTCCCTTTTGTTTTTTTAATATTTTGAGTAAAATGACCACATGAAGCTCGGCCTCAATACACGGTACATGATCCGCTATGACAGGTAGATTAACGGACCCTCTTCTCATGTTAACATCTTTTATGTCCATTTTCATGTCCAGTCCTTTGCATGTTTTGGTCATCACGATCATAATACAACATAGCTCCTATTAATTTGTTTGTGGCATCACTGTGACTTCATGGGTGTGTTTGTATTTAATCAAGGACTTTTATGTCACATATTGACACACAGACCTGAATTTGCGTAACACAGTTAATTCGTGAATTGTTTGGCCTATGTTTTGCTGTATAATTAGTGTTTATACCATACCACAATATTCGGACTTAGACTGTACCACAAGGTGCCGAATCATAGCGCCTGGCATATAGTTTTAGATCTATGTATAATACTTGCCAAAAGAGTTAGAGGTCACCAAGCGAATATCACTAGGTGTCAAACTTACCATAGCACGAATAAAATGTCTACAACGAAAGGTCACCGATTAATGTTTCCTTAGCCTAAGTTTTGTTAGCACTCCCTCTATACTGTCAAGTGCTAATACGCAGTCACGTGATAAGTTGAAAAGAAACCTATACTGATTTGTACGTGTTTTCGCATGCTGAAACTATGTAGATGTTCATGATTGTAAACACACTCTGTAACTCTTGAAATCTTGAAGAACAATAACTACATGCACATTCGCGACTTTACTTACCTTACGGATCTATAAATACAAATCTTTTTCTCTAACTAATCACAGTTCCTAAATATAACTTCTAGAAAGGCACCCTTGTATTTTCGTTTGTCCTGCAAATCCTATGTGAACATTCATGAGATATTACTTTCCGGTGTAAAAACCCCATGCAAAGCACGTCTTCCGACCGTCGAAAAGGCGAAGATATAGTGGATTAGATACATTATAATCTTAAATGTTTTCCTTTATTGCAGATAAAAGCTCCCAAAAATTTGGTATAATTGATTTAAAATATTAATTTCATGATCCGTTTTGCTTTAATAATCGGTATAAAAATGCAATGTTTGATAATCATCATATTTTCCTGTCATATTGTAGAGGTGCAAGAACTTGCTAAATTAATTAACTTAATGACTTTGCTGTATGAATATCTGGTGTTTTTGCCACTATTCGTTTATTCAATCTAACGAACCGCCATCACTTTTCGCTTGAAGAGGGTATGGCGATCAATAAACCACGCTTTCTTCCCATTTGTAAGCCAACATGCCATACAACACAAAATTATGTTATTCAAAGGTTACTGGTTCACCTGGCCATCGATCTTCAGGTGAAGCATGACAAGAATGTTGAATCAATCCACGCCACATAAAAAGTGGTTATTGTTTTTTCATGGATAAAGTGCAACCTTTCACACGAATAGAATCGTCACGAAACACTTTTAATGAACTGACACGAATAAAAAAGCACACTATAAGAATGTTTTGCGAACAATCAAACGCAATTCAGCCCGCGTGTAATATCGTCCGGTTAGTACTAATAGTCCGGGAACATAGGTGAACAATACCGGGCAATAGATTCAGTGAACTTTCCCGCAACATAGTTCACGCTTGCATTCCGTTAGCGTCTATGGAGCCCCGGAATGTAGCTCCCGGCGGACGATATCTGGTTGTCACACCCGGGATTGCAGGAATTTACCTTAGGCTTGTAGTAAGATTTTGATATGGCAAGTGAAATATGGATTAGACGGGATTAGCAACATTAAAATAGCAATGGTATGTGAGCTGATGCACCATGCTTTTCAAGTTGGGTAAATGCTGGCAGTAATTTCAGCCATCCTTGTGCCAGAAATTGCCACTCACTGCCACCTCCCCCTGGAAGTCGAACTCTTCCTGTTTTACTGTTTTTACAGATGTAAACATCCCAAATTGTTTTCAATACTCGTGAAGTGATTCAAGTAAAGGGTCCTTTTCATTATGTCAATTTTTCGTCAATTGCCATCCTTATGTCCCTTTAAGGTACATATTAAGTTCTCATATCGAAATGCTATTAATGACTGCTCAGTTAATCTTATAGTCATGAAAAGTAGTAGTCGAGTTTGTATGAATGTGATTGTTATGAAATGATATAAATGATTGAGGTTCTCTCTAATGTGCAATACCACATACAGATAGATTCCATCTGTTTTTTGGAGCAAAAGGGGAAGAGACATAAAATAAATTAGCGTAATCATTTACTCACGTTGCTCGCTGGTTATGCTCAATTTATGAATTTTTATAAAATAGCCTCATTTTTAAGTAATGAAAGCGAAGGGTAAGGATCAAGAAGAAAGAGATATACAGAAGGATTGATGGAGGAGAGGACGGAGACGAGAGAGAGGAGATACAACAAAACGAGTTTTCATTGGTTAAAGGAATCTCAACTCACAAACAGAGAGAGTAGAGGAGGAAAGACGGAATGGAGATGACCGAGACATACAGAGACACAATAGACATACCAGGGCAAATGGACATACAGGAAGACCAGCCATAGCCTTTATTATGCATCAAAGGAAACGCCTTCAAGGGTCATAAGCCAGTCATATTAAGGACGATATAAAACAGCGATAGCGCCGAGGGGGGATAATCAATGTGGAACCGGTATTATATGGCCTATTAAATCAGGACCAAATTATTTGTATGTACAGTTCCATTTAACTACTTCAATGTAGGCAAAAATCACCAGATGATATTTTTTTTTAAGGAGAAATTTGATCAAAACATCTCCAACAAACTCATATATGCTATGATGGCGACTCAAAAACACTACACTAAATAACTGCATTGTGCTAAACGCCATACAGAATAACTGCAGACGATAAATAAAATTGCTGTTGATTAAACTGTACAGTAATGGGTGGCGCCCAATTTCGCAACTTCATAATGGAACATTTATAAGAAATGGCTTTTTTTGATTCTCAAATAGGGTTAAGAACCATCACGCGATATCATCACATGGAAATATGCAAGGGGGGGGAAAAAAGAAGGTTCACTTTTTGAAACCGATTATAATAAGATAAGTAAGTTGTTCTGTAAACTAATCTAGAATCATCAAATATGATTATACAGGTGAAACCAAAAAAAACGCAGTGTGTTAGCACAAAGTGTATCATTGTACTCTCTTAAAGAGTGAAACATAACTCCGAGTTTCGGAGTGATTGTAAATTAATCTAATCGAAGTGGTTTTAGCGCTAAAACAGAGCGAGAAAGCAGCGAGACCCCTTAACTACGAGGTTATACCGAGTCTCACTTCGTACGAGTGGCTCAAAATGCCCCTCTTTTCGCGAGTGAAGCCCACTCTGAACTCTTTATCGACCGGGTTTTAGCTCTTAAAAGGTGAGGAAAACGCTCTTTTTTGGAGTTTGGTTTGATTTCGTGAACTAATAGCCCACAATCAGAACGCCGCCACAATCGCGTGATTATTTCGTCGCATTGTTCGAGAACTAAATAGTCGTGATTATTCTCGAACAATGGAGGACGAGTTAGGCGAGACCGTCAGCAAATGTGACGAAGTATGTTGAAAATTATTTGAAGAAATCATAGAGCTCTTTACTGGTGGAGTATTAGGTATGTGTCGGTCCACAAATCATAGCCATTTACAGGACAAAGTGTGGAGAAGCATAAATGTTATTTACTGTAATATCCATTCGAAATACGGCCAGGGAAATACGGTAGTCTGCGCCAGGCTAGGACAGGCCTGTGCAGTACGAAACGCAAATCATGAAATGTCTACGTTCTATGCCATGAATAATGCACGTCCATGCAGCAACAATCGGGGCATGCATGTCATCCAGCCAATGGACTGCGCACAATCTCATCATGTCACGATGCATAAATGACCTACACATACAATTATACTCACAAAAAAAACAAAAATTCACCATAAGAATCACAACTCATAAAGAGTGATTGGCTAGTTCACGCTTTTCCCCACAGCTCTAAAAGAACGTGACTAGTTCACTCTAAAAAGGACCGTGGATCAACTTCACTCTTTGCTTAGAGTTATTTTTTTTCACTTTATTTAGAGTGGATATCACTCTAAAAGAGGAGTCATCAGCTGGCTCTTTTTGGAGTGGAGATTCACTCTTTTTAGAGTGGTTTTTCACTTTTTCCCTTAAGAGAGTAGAAAGTAAATTGATACATTTATTCATTGACATTATGATACATTGTGTAAGGATTCATTTGTGATCTGTTTGAAGTTTAGTTTTGGGTAAAAAATAATTTTTTTAAATAAACAAATTTAATAAACTAATTAAACTTTTATAAAGTGGATGTAAAACACCGGACAGACTTTAGGGAAGGCAAAAGTCTGGAAGTAGGACGGGAAATGTTGAAGACAAACCAGATTTCCTGTGAAAACAACAAAACACTTAACGTAAATCAAAATTCATTGACAAAAATGTTATTCACCGGTGGAAGGAACAGGACACTGTTTAAAACAAATTATTAGCCAGGCGGTGGCGGCCAAGCACTCATTAATTATAGCAAAACTCGCCAAAATATGTCAAAAGAAAATTACAGCAATACGGAGTGCAACCACAAACCATTTTGCGTTGCTTTGATGTGGGCGGTCATGAGTGGGTCTATGGACCCACATAACGGACCTTATTCATCATTGTTCGTATATTGTCAAAAAATCAGAAATAACCCTTCCAGTGGAGTCGATTCTTCAACTTCCCAAAAACGTTTTGGAATAAGGAAATATTCCTTGACACATATAAAAAATTCAGAATTTTTCGTATGATTTCGTTTTACGTGTTAAACCAAAATGGCCGACGAAATGAAATTGGGATTCTTGGCCGCCCTCCCCCGATTAGCACATTTTTTGAAGTAGCGCCCCCCAATTTTCAACAATTTATATTTTTGCCACAGTTACGTTGGTAATTGTCACCTGACCCTCCTTGAATGGATACCCAGCGGGCGGCGTTCGAGAAGTGAAACATTTTGTCCTCCATTTGGTAGAGGGCAAGAAACACGTCGTCGTGCATTTACTTCAATGGCACTTGTACGTCAAATTTGATAATTACTCAAAATAAGGGGAAACGAAGAGGTTTTTTCACACAAAGGAATTTGTTTATTTCAAAAAACAAACAGTAATGACACAAAGAAAGAAATTTTCGGAACAAAATAATGAAATAACCCACTGAAGGGAAATGTGAAATAATAAATAAATAAAATGCAGCAAATAAATAGCAAAGATGTCCCTATAAACATAAGATAAATTGCAATTTGCCTATAAGATAAATATACGAAAATGAATGAATGCATGACCCACAAAAATGAAATAAAAAATAAAAAAAAGAAAGGCTGGAGGTTGGGAGGGGAATGGGGAGGGGATTGGGGAGGGGAAGGGGAGGGGAGAGGGACGAGGGGGGAGGGGAGTGGGATGGGGAGGGGGAATAGGGAGGGGTGAATGGGGAGAGGAGGGGAAGGGGAGGGAGAGGGAGGGAGGGGGAATCCGGGGACGGGGAAGGAAAGGGAATGGGGGCGGGGAGGAGAGAGGAGTAGCGATGAGGTAGAGAGGGAACTGGGGAGGGGAATTGGGGAGGGGAAGAGAAGGGCCCCCGGGAGGGATGGGAGTGGGAATGGGGACCCGGCGCGGCATGGGGAGGGAGGGGAAGGGGCGGCGGGTGACGGAGAGGGTGAAGGGGAGGGGAGGAGAAGGTGGTAGGGGAGGGGGGGGGAGGTGGGGAGTGGAGGGGAAGGAGAGAGGAGAGGAGGGAAGGGGAGTGGGAGGGAAGGAAGGGGGTAAGGGGGGGGGCAGGGGGAGGGGAATGGGAATGGGGAGGGGGATGGGGGGGAGGGGGAATGCGATGGGAGCTGCGGAAAGTGAAGGGGAGAGGGGGAATGAGGAAGGGAAGGGGGACCTCAAGCGTGCATATAATATGTCAAAGAATCACCTGCAGAACTACTGAAAAATAAGGAGGAAATTTCCGAAAAAAATATGAAAAAAACAAACTGAGGAAGGAAATGTGAAATAAATAAATATACATACAGTGAATAACTAGAAGAGCATGTTTAACATAAGATAAAGGCATATTTGATCAAATTAAAACGATTTCATGATGCATGAAGGAAAGAATTAATGCTAGGATGACGAATAAATTCCACATTACCTTATGAATAAGGTAAGATATGAAAAATGAATAAAAATAAACAAAGAAGGGAAGGGAAAGAAGTGGAATTAGGGAAGAGGGAAAGGCAAACGAAGGGAATGGGGAAGGAAGTGAAGGGGAAGGGGCCAGGGAAATGTGGAGGGGGGAAGTTGAAAAAGGAAGGGGAGGGGAAGAGAGAGGGAGGCCGAGTAAACTGACTAAGGGGGAATGGGGAGGGGAGGTAGAGTGGGGATGGGGAGGGGGAAGGGTGGGAGAGGGGGAGGGAACTGAAATTTTTCCCTGTAAAATATTCACACAATACATTATAAACACAATTTTTTTCACATAACATAATTCTTTTTTGGCAGACATTTATTTTTCAAACATTTCATCAATAATATTTTTGTATAAAATTGGACACAAAAATTGCACTTCCATATTGCTACCCACACATTAAAGGAATCCAGCATTTAGGATGTCTGTATCGCGCCAATTAGAGTAATTATCACTGTTGGCATATGTCGATGCTACTACCACACAAATTTAATCAAAATATTAAGATTTCTTTCAAATAAAGAAATATTCACAAGTTCGCATTGACTTCGCAATGAATCAGTACGGTGACCTCTATGTTCTGCCCTCTACAACAGTGCCCCTGGGGAAGTTCCGGTTGATATCAATCGCCGCCCTATTCAATACGCGCGAGCGCCCGCTATCGTGTATAGAGGTCAGTGGGACATTGTCTAGCGAGGAAACTATACCTGCGAACGAGATGCTAAAATAATGGGTATAGTATCCACAAAATAAGCGATTTTTGTACATTAGAAGGGGATCCCAGTTTGGAACTTAACGGCAGACGAGGAAATGCTACGTTTATGTCCCCCGCACCATGTGAATAGTGCCACCTTACGAAAATAACCTCTAACTTGGGTTGCCTGAACTATTTAAATCACAACCCAATGGAGAGCGCTAGGGACACGGACATGGCGCTATTTCCCGCGCTATTTCAACTTGGAAGGCCGTTTCCAGCAGCCGTTGTATTATATCGGGGATCCCCGATAATAAGTATTCTAGTACAAAAATTCCTTCGTTTGTGACACATTAGATATTTTCGAGCTTAAACCATTCACAGGTTATTAGTTTATAGGCCAGTTAACAATGCAAATCGTGTTAAAATTCTCCAATTTTGAAAAAATGGGGGCCCCCCCCTTAAAAAACATATGCTAATGCTTTAAGAGAAGTCTACACATCTTCTATTAGTCTGGATTTTTTATTTCTGTCAGTAAACGCATCTTGTCGATGGTACGAATTTATTTGGAGGGGGATGTGTGAGATCAAAAAAAACTAAAAACGCGCATTAACAGATAATGCTCAACTTTGTTAAAAACAGAATAAAATACTTGAACCCATTTACATGAACTTTTTCTGTATCAAATGTGTAAAGGCTCATATAAAAAGATTCCAATAATAGCTTTCATAAAGTCTGAGGGACACACTTCGATTCCTTTGTTGGAGTCAATAAAAGAATGGATTTAAAGTGTTATGAACATCAAAGCTGGGTGAAAAGGAGGATTAGGCCACGAAAATTTTGTAGTTTGTTATGAGTGACACAAACTCTGTAAAGACACTCCTATGATTGGAACCAAGTGTCAAAACATTATTTGGAAACAAGATCGAATAAAATAAAAGCCTAATATGATCGTAAATATTCACTAGGACCAGTAAAAGAAAATTCATTACCTGCTTTGCCGCGCCCCCCCGGAGCAACCTAACATCCTCTCACCCCCCCCCCCCCCCCCCCCCCCCCCCTACTACTCCTCCCCCCCCCCCCCCCCCCCCCTATTCGATATCATTTTTATGATTGTGAATCTTCAGACGTTTGTTCAAGTCTGGTGTTGGGAATTTATTCAATGCAGTTGCCTTGTATATTTTTATCGTGAGAAAAGGGACATTTTTTAATTATGGGCCTTCATCTGATCCGGTTAGCGTGATATCGAATGTCGATTGCTATAATTGGGTTAGCATAAAACCTCTCAGAGAAATGGCGAATCGTCGACCCGCCCCGAAAACTTTTAATGAACTGCAGGAATAAAAAATCCTTACTATAGTACAGTATAGGCAGTTTCCTCACCCTCATGGGATGGTATTACCGCAAACTCTAAAACAAATATTTAGAGGAAACACTCTTATTCAAGATAGATAGAAATGAAATGAAAGCATGTAGAGCGCAATGCTTTTTAACAGCCTTTGCACCGATGGAAACGCCTGGAGAGTTCTGCAAATATTGGAACAATGAAAAAGACCCGAAGTGGGGATCATTTTGAAGTTTAATATGTCCCTTACAACTCCAGGCAAGGAGTTTTGACATGGATGGAGTGCATGTGAACTGCTATGCTGAGGAGATCTAGAAATGTCTTTAGGGACATTCAAAAATATGAAATCACTAAAAAGTAATGCGGGTGCGACTGGGGTTAAGATGACCCAAATCAAAAATTCACGTAGATTCATATATTTCTCCAATTATTTTCTGATTGCGTTATTGAATTTGTTCATATTAAGTTGTTCATATTAAGTAAACTTTTTGTGTACATACGTTTGAGGTGTTGAACCAAAAATAAGAACCTTGAAGTTTCTGGGAAAATCGCTTCTGAAAATATGGCAATTTTGGACAAAGTCGCACCGCACATATATATAAATTCACTGGGAAAAATTAGATTAACACTTGAAATTTATCCAACATTACATTAGCTTGTATTTTACAATGACATAAGATGAATTTATTAACTCTCGTCTTCCGTAAAGGTGATTGACCCCTTGTGGTTTAACCTCTTCCACGTAATTAACTTATGCCAAAGGCTCTAGGTAATTTGCCTACAACTACATTTCACCTATATTGGCAAAATGATTTGAGACAGATTATTTAATTTACTAAGTAAATAGAAGCTTCTGGAAATCTGCGTTTTTTTCTTTTTTTTTTTAAGATTGTGAAACTTCATTTTCACTTAAGTTTATAGAAGTGCTACAAATTTGACAACGGTCGGCATTTAACATACCATATACCAAACATCCGTCCGCAAACACGGACCACATCAACCAAAGAAAATCTTTAAACATCCCTCCTCGCAATCTACAAATATAGTCTTTAGGCTTCGCTTGACGTGGGGGACAAGAGAAAGCAGTTGCCGAGCAAAGTTCAATGACCAAAGTCAGTAAATAGTATTTTATGATCAAGTTGTAATGATAGATAAACTCTACATAGTGCAGGCTCCAATTATCATTTTGGCTATTCCAGGAATTATTGGCAACCCCCCACCCCATGACGGTGAGATGCCCATACTATCTTCTTCAAAGTGCACGGAGAAGTTCCTATAGTGAAAATGAAATCTAAAATTGCTCATGGGAATTCCAACAATGACAATAGTCAAAAGCAACCACAATTGTGTGTTACTTTTAACGATGCACTGAATAGATAATTGATGGATATTCCAGACCAATTATGCAACACCCCCCCCACACCCCCCCCGCCCCAGAGACCGGTGAGAATCCCCACACTCTTCTTCTCCAAAAGTGAGGAGAATTCCAATAGTGAAATAAAAAAGTTACATGGGAATTCCATCAGGAAATCCAAAAATTGCATGAAAAATTACCACAATGAAATCGTAAAAAGCATACCCAACTGTGTTACTTTCACAGATGCATCGGAATTAGATAGGTGTTAATAGTAGGCTAATCAACGATGATTCTGGAAACCCCCTGCCTCTTATTTTTTGTCTGACCCACCAAAAACATCCCTTCCCAAAGAATACTATCACTTAGTAACCTGTTTTTCCCTTCCGTTCTCGTTGGTCACAACCACAAAAAAGTTGAAGTGATTGAAAACAAAAACTGGCTGTGGAATTTCCAACGAGATTTATCATAAAATAAAGTTTGGGAATTCCCATAGCTCGTTTCGAAAGGCGCTAAGCATATTACAATCCAAATAACCTTAATAATTCACTATACCCCCGCTAAAAAAATCCGCGAAGATGTTGAAAGGCCATTCAAACGTGCTCAAATGCTTTCAAATGAACGCGCCCAAGCACAGCGGATAAATCTCTCAAACTTCACATTTCATGCTTCGTTTCAATGCATACGGCATACAGGTAATCAATAAAGAAAACATTTACGCGAACAAACGTCCTGGCATTTCTATATTTAAATTAACATACATACCTAAATACCTTTTTAATTTACAGTAATTTATATCACCGTTCGGAATTGTTAGGCTGGGATATATATATAAACCTTTCTTAAGAATTTAAGACCATTGTGACCAGGCAATAAAATACACTCGTTAGCGCAACTTTAATTTATCTTTATAGGGACTTCATGTAAATCTCGTCCTTTAAAAGGTGCAGAAGAGATTTTCACAATACAGCGTGTTCCTAAAAATGTGAAAATTATGATTTTGCCACTGAGTAAAGCCTTTTATCAAAAAAACCTATCCCTATCTGAAAGGCTATAAGCTGCTAATTTTTTGGGTACAAAAAATAGTAAAAATTTACATTTTTGTATCCCTTAAATCCCTACTACATGACATGTTACCACTTTTCAAAAATCCCGGTGGGAGCCCACCCTGCCTAGTGTTAGTTGGAAATGCTCCTAGATCAAACAAGACCAATAAATTGCTACCTCCCTTTTTTGCGTGATGGTCAGGTTTGGTTAGTCCTTTTCCTCCTTAAGGGATACGGAAGCAAATAGGAAATCATATGTCTAATTTTATACCGTTTATAAAAATTAACTCCTTGCTGTTCACTTTAAGAAATTTCTGTAGCCAAATAATAGTTGAGAGCTCTATTTTGTGTGCTTTTCCTATCATGATTACACTTCTATGGACGACATACGGGAATGCTTCAAAATTGCACTTAAATTCTTGATTGACTTCACTTGATGAGTGAGCATTAAAACATTTCAATGACATTTTATAGCAACACGATTTTTACAACGTAGATATCAACTTTTTTTGGGTTTATTTTTTTTTTGTGAACGTTAATCAATTATACTATCTTACATCATGAAAACTATGTGATGAGTATATTGAGTATTATCACAATAATATGCCACAGTTTACTTCAAAGATAAAAAGTTGTTTAATCTTGCGTATTCTGAATAGGTGAGCAAGGTATACTAATGTAGTTGTGATGTGTCATTAAACAGGTTAGACGAGAACCCATCGAATGGTATTCAATTTAGTTTTCTACATAAATGACTGTTCAATTGTGGTATTCTGAAAGATTCATAGTTCCATGATTTCGTAACGGCCGATTAATGTGATATGTTAATGACTCAATGGTCAATAATAGCTCTAGGAAATGTCGTTGTGCTTGCAACTTAAATAAACAATCACATGTGAAATTACAACTTCAAGTTCTTCAATTTTATTCAGGCATATATAAATGTACAAGATGTAAAAAAAAGAACAAGGATATATACAAATGGAACTTATATCAGTATTTTATAAATATGACTAATGAGATGTAAACTATGCAGCTAGGACCACCGCTGGACAACCCGTGGGGCTTATAAGGAGTGGTGGCCCTACTTAAAATAACAGTGATAATGATAAAACAAGTGGCAAAAAATTAAATAAACTACATTTTAAACGTATAAGAAAAAAAAATGTCGGTCATGCTACATGACTGTGTGAGATGCGTAGTGGTAAAAAAAGGGTTCGGGAGGGAGAAAAGACACGAAGTGGCGGGAAATTTGAGTCGCAGGTATTATAATGACCGATAGAAAAGGGAAGGTTAAATAGAAGAGGGGAAAAAAACGATGAGAAAGACCCACAAGACAAATCAAGACAGTAGTACCAACTAAACAAAAACAAAATAGGAGAGAAAGGTTATAGAATGAAGTGTAGAAAAGGCGTGAGGTGGTCAACATAGTGCAGTTAGTGTCCAACTTGTAACGGGCCTCGGACCTTTTTGCCCACCCAACGAATCATTGTGACATGAAATCCATTCATAAGTTTGATCATTGTAAATGATTACCACTTCACAGGGCACCATCCAATCCACGGATCAATGGACATCCTATGGATGAGTGATTACCCACCCACTGTGTGCATGAACATTGGCGAGAGGCCTGTTTTTACACATGTTGGAAGCCTTGTTAGAAATGTCGTTTCGGATATTTTTCAGTAACCGTCATGTCAACCAAATACACCACCTTATAGAAAATAAGACTAGTTTGGTTGTCAGCTTCTCCGAAGAGTATGGTCTAACCGTTTGCCAGGCTCCTTGAATCGCACAGAAATCACTGGTGATTTTTGACATAGAGTATTAGCATTATACCCGCCCAAAATACCACTCTTTATAAATGAACCATTTTCGGATTTTTCTGAATGTTCTTCATAATAAAATTCACATATGTTATTGGTGATAATATATTCTACATTAGAGCTTCTACGAAGAAATCCCTTGCGCACTTTTCTCGCAACGACGTGTGAGTTTTCTCATGTCCTATGCTTTAAGCACAGAGTACGCGTGACTGGTCATAGGGGGCCCTATTGAAGGCACTGTGTGCACAGTTGAATAGGGAAAAAATGGACAGTTAGCTGCAAGATGAAACACGACTTGCTCCGGATTGGCATATTGTTGATTTGGTTAGAGAGAAATAAGAAGGGAGGTAGGGATCGAGGAGGAGTAGGGAAGGAAAGGGGGATGGAAAGAGTAGAGGGGAAGGAAGGTAAGAAGAGATAGTGGTTGGGAGGGAGGAGAAGAGCAGTATGAGAATGGGGAGGAATAGACGGAATGACAAAAAAAAAAGGATTAGAGAATTAGAGGAATTCTGTGATAAGGTATGAGTCAATGTAGAGGTGTTTAGGTTGTACTTAAAACATTTTTTGTTGTAGATTGTTGTGGGGAAGGGCGTTCCAGGTATTGGCAGTGATATAGAATATTGTGTTTTTCTTTAGTAGTTTTGGGAGGAAGTGGATGGAGATGGTTAAAGCTGTTTAAAGTTGGATTGTATCGTGTTTTAACTGTGAAAACTTGTTCTGGTTGTTTTTTGAAATGAATAATTGATGTGAAGTTTGGAGTATTTATTGTGGTGATAATCATGCATGAAAAGTGTGTTTGCAGTTGTTAATGTCGGTTATTTGAGTGTTTTAGGGAATGAAATAAGGGTGTAGTATGAGACTGTTGGGTGAATAGTGAATCGTACGGATGGACCCATTTTTGTGTGTTATATTAAGTTGATGAGTCGGGACGGGGAAAGTATAAAGCCCAGATGATGTTACAGTAGGTAAAGTGTGGAAGAACGATTGATTGTACAATGCTTTTAGTATATGAGATGGAAGGTGGCTGCTTTGCTCTGTTAAATGGTACCAATTGCGTGTGAAGATTTTGTGATAACTGATTATAATAGACTTTCTTAAACAACCAATCGAGTAATGTCCCAATCGTTGGTCTTTTAGATGCGAAGATGAAGCCCTGGGCAAATTCTGTCAACCATCTTCCAAGATGTTAACCACACTGCGCTGACAGAACCAAAATTGCAAAATTATCTCGCAGACACAATGTTCAGAAGTAAAAACCATTAACACGAGTCCCACATTCAAATTTGTTTGAAAAGATAAATATTTGTATTAGTTTGCTTACACACATTTTTTATTTATATTTGATTAGTAACAATGGGTCTATAACGGTTGGAGATATGCATTTGAATTAAATATAATCTTACGTTTGTGAACTATCGCGCGCGAGTACATGGAACTAAATCCTTAGCGATACTGTTGAACGCTCACCCACCTCGATTGAGATTGCTTACTTGACTCGACAACCAATGCCTTGCTTTATATTGCAGTAAAAAGAATGAAGACAAGGCACAGAAAAAATAACTGGAAATGGAAAACAGTCAAACTAGCACTAATTAATTATTTCCTGGTGTTGTTATGACACAATCTTTATTTGCTTTAAAAAAGGAAAAGTGAATGTGATTAGTGTAATATGTTAGAGCAATTCCACTCGTCCGCAATTTCAACATTTCAACCAGTCCAGATAGACCTGAAACCTGATGCATTAACTGGATAAAATTGAATTAAATAGGGGACTAAAACAATACGTACTTGCTGGGTAGCGGACATTGTGTAATGGTGAACTTGCTTGTTCTATTTTAAATGACGAAAACAATTTTAACACAAATACATAAAAGCAGAGCTTCGCCAGAATAATCCAAATTAAAATACAACCTGGTTGAAGTGATCATCATATGAGCGATTCCAAGAATAACATTACATGCCTCTCGGCCACCAAACCCCTGCTTCTGCCAATAAAGTTGGCGTGCCTACTATGTGGCTCGCTATCGTACCTACAGCTCGTTTATGAACGGAGGTTGTGTCTTGCCGGTCAAGCGGAACTCAAAGTCTACTCAACGCCTGGAGTAAAACAAAACTGCTTGTTTCATATTCAAAAAGAAAAAGTTTAATATCCATACTATTCGACATTTGGGTTATTTTGCTGAATTCGCCAAGGACCCTCAAACTATTTTTTTCCAATGCAACGCAGGGGCGGACCAGGATTTGAAAAACGTCAAAATTACCGGGGGCTGAAAGGCTAAACTTGTCCAAAATGGGCTGATTTTGCAAGATTTTGCAGAATTACCAGGAGGCGCGCCCCTGTCGCTTGCTACAAATCTGGGTGGACTAAAGTCACAGAAAAGGCGGCCTTTTGAGGCACAATGAGGATTCACACCAGTAAATAACTTGAGAAAACAGGTAAGTCCAGCCCCCACTGCAAAGAGGCGGTTTTTTTTGGTGACCCTCGCCTAAGTATACCCTAAAAACTGAGAGAAATTGCGAGACCTGGGTTGCAAATCATGGTTGCTATCAATATTAAGTATAAAATCTGTAGGAATATCAAAAAAAGGTTGTCATTGATATGTTATTTTGATCCGACAAACCAATTTTAACCGTATTCTTACAGGGAACACCTGACTGAAAACGTGCTCTGACCTCCAGGGTCCACGGTGCGTGCTAGTCTTCACGGTCCAGTCGCTCGAAAATTTTGGGGATAACTACCCTTATTTCATGATTGATTGGGTAGGAGATATGATGACCTTCAAGCAGAATGTTAGCTTTAAGGTCTGAGATGTTCCATTGAGGAGAAAATGACGTTTTCATCTCGGCCATTTTGTACAGGAACGAATGGGACCAGGATTTAGTGGTGTGAAACCATGAGCAGTAGCGTAAGAGGGGCCAGATCTGAGTTGAAAATTTGTTCAATCGACCGGGAAATTAAAAAAAAGGACATTGTGAAAAAGAAAGGTGAAGGAAGAACCGAGGAAGGGGGAAGAAGGTAGAAAGAAACACTGCATAATAAAGCATTCCGATAATTGACGGTAATCGACAAGTAGATGGCCCACTTCCTTAGTTTTGACGTCAAATATAATGAGCAAAGACGAGGATCGAAAACCCAAACTAAAGTGTCCATGAATTGCAATAGGGATTCGACCGCTTCGATGAGGTTTTTGGCCCGAAATTTTGTTCCAGGACCATATGGTACAGGACCATTATGGTCCTGGAGCATAAAAAATCTGGAAAAATATTCTAAGCCAAATATGGTCCAGGACCATATTTTGCCATATGGACCTGGAGCATAAATAAAATATTGAATATGCTGAATATGCTCCTGGACCATATTTGAATACACAAATGGTCCAGGAGCATATGCCAAATATGCTCCTATAGAGGAGAGGAGCATGTCTCTTGAAAGCGCTCTCGCTGAGACTCTCAGCGTGGGTGCACTTTGACATTGTCACACTTAACATTGTGTAATTAATGTTATGATAAACTGATCTAGTATGGGGGCTAGAAGTACGGAGTAGACTCGCGAATGACCCGCTTTGATAGCAAACAAAGCTAAGTTAGAAACTAATGTCAAAACCTCGCTGCAGTACGTAAACCAACTCTTTTGGCGTCGCGCGGCTCCGTTCTCATCTTATGAAAAGAGGAGGGGGCAGTGAACATTCCTCCCTTGCGAAAAAGAAAACGCTTAAAGCTGTTGACAAAAACATCCAGGTTTCGCATCCTTTCGGATAAAAAAAAACAGTACCTTCACCGGGTTTAGAATGTGTCGTCAAATGGGTAGATAATTGTATGGTAGTTGTCCTTTTATGGACATCGTCTATGGCTCTTAAAACTCCACGTACATAAAAAAAAAACATTAGGGCCATTTGAAACATTTATTCTATTTTTTTTATAGATTTGATGCAAACGCTTTAACGGCCAATGGG